>LAPY01000307.1:78655-90995 GCA_000970635.1 Eragrostis tef | reverse complement strand
CCGCGGATGAGAAGGGCCTGGGCCCCCCCAAAAAAAAAAAGCCGGTCGGAGGCAAGCCCTACGGCCTGCTCGTACACGCTCTTGTGCCATCAGTCCATGAGCAGCCGAGTACTAACCGGGAGGACGCGCGGTGCCAAAGCATTTCACGAGCTTATCAACAAGGGATTACACCTCGCAGATTGCAACTTTTTATTGCGTGGTGGATATTCGAATCGAGATCTGTGTCAGTAAGATAATTAGCTGGTCAAAAGCCAACAGTGCCGCTGCCAGCATAAAGTAGTACTCGGCACACGACCTGACGTCGATCGAGGTCTCAAGCAGCGCGTCTCACGCAGCGTTCGTTTTCCATGGCCATGAAGGCTTCCATCGCCGTCGTCCTCCTCCTCCTCGTCTTCCCCTGCATCCATGGAGCATACTCCGTCCACCCACGCGAGCCCTTCACTGCCATATTCAGCTTCGGCAACTCGTATGCCGACACCGGCAACTTCGTCAAGCTGGTCGCGCCACTCATCCCTGCCGCTGCCATTCCTTTGAACAACCTCCCCTACGGCGAGACGTTCTTCGGCCACCCTACCGGCCGAGCGAGCAACGGCCGCCTCATCCTCGACTTCATTGGTACATACTTGTTACATATACACACGTCTTACTGCTGACCGGGTTTTTAAATCTCCCGCTATAGCTGTTGCTAAAGCCCGTTATAGCTTTTTGAGGCAGTGTACCGCTATTTGTGTTTATGTATAAATTAACTGCTATATATCTCCAGACTCCCGCTATAGATCGATTAGCTCCGGTATTAGCTATTTTTGAGACATGCCGCTAAACCTCTTGGCCCGCTATTTAAGATATTGCAAATGACTTTGCTTCTTCTCTCAATTCGAAACAGTGTTTCTTTTTTTTTCAATTCGAAACAGGGTTAGGGTTGTTCTTTCGTTGACATGGATCCTGTTGTTCATGCAGCGGATGCTTTCGGTTTGCCCTTCCTGCCGCCGTCCCTGGACAAGACCCAAAACTTCATCAGGGGCGCCAACTTCGCCGTGGTAGGGGCGACGGCTCTGGACCTGGCCTACTACTTGCAGAACAACATTACCTCCGTTCCCCCATTCAACAGCTCGCTCAGCGTCCAGTTGGAGTGGTTCGAGCAGCTCAAGCCCACGATCTGCAACACCACGCAGGGATGCAACGATTACTTCGGTAAATCCCTCTTCTTCATGGGAGAGTTTGGCGGGAACGACTACGTCTTCCTCCTGGCTGCCAACAAGACCGTGGAGGAGACTAGAGCGTACGTTCCTACCGTCGTGAAGGCCATCGCCGACGGTGTAGAGGTAATTATCTTCATGCGTTCTTGTTTAGTAGTGCCAACCACATGTGAGTTGGCGGTTTCTCCGACACAAAGTTTTCGTTAATACTAACACGTACTGAGAGTCAACTCGATCCTTGCTCGACTAAATCAACACGCGCAGAGACTGATCAAGCACGGCGCCACGCGTATCGTCGTGCCGGGGCACCTGCCGAACGGCTGCATCCCCATCCTGCTGACGCTATACGCGAGTCCCGACAGCTCGGACTACGACCACAACGGATGCCTCAAGAATCTGAACGGCTTGGCGCGCGACCACAACGAGCTTCTTCGGAGACAGGTCCTGCAGCTCCAGATCAAGTACCCGTACACAAGGATCGCCTTCGCCGACTACTACCGCCCCGTCCTGTCCTTCCTGCAGATACACGGCTATTACGGTGAGATCACGTGTCCTTCAATCGCATCTCGTCGACGAACAAGCAAGATTGATAATCGAAAACCTTTCCTAACAAAAAAAAGATTGATCGAGAACCAACATTTGCGGTGGCGTGCATGCAGATTTCGACGGCAACTCGGCGCTGATGGTGTGCTGCGGGGCAGGCGGCGGCAAGTACAACTACAACCCCATGGCGCCCTGCGGCTTCCCCGGCGCGACGGCGTGCGCGAATCCGTCCAAGGCCGTGAACTGGGACGGCATTCACCTCACGGAGGCGGCGTACAAGGACATCGCCGACGGATGGCTGGACGGCCCTTTTGCCGAGCCACCGTTATGGAGCCTCGCGTATTGATCGATTGCTGGATCTCAAGAGTCTGAAAAAATGGATGACACCTTTGGCTCCGACCTGACGATGCTTGTGTTTCAATACAGGGAACTGCATAGTTAATGTGTCATTTTTGCTTCTTTCAATAATTCAACTGGCTCGAGACACTGGCCGGCGCGCATCTGATGCAGCACACACATCGATCGACATGAGCAGCGTCAATCGCCCACAGTCCTTTGAAGGATACGTGATCTCATGCGTGCGACGTTACACTTGATGCACTTGAAACAGGATTTCAATTGCCTACAGAACCATGGAGTACTGCTCCAATGGCATGCACCCTTCCTTCCGCCTCACGCCGCTAACATCTCGTCATCGTGTGATCTGATTATTATATTCGGTACATCGTGCTACTACACACTGCACATGAGATGTCAAGATAATCGAAACCGGCATGCAACATCTTTTTAAATTTATATATAATCAACATATATTGATGATCCTATCTAGGGTCGTCTAGTAAGGCCTGACTATGGCGGGCACTTAGGAGTGCAATCGGGGCACATCTGTTTACATATATCCCAAGTATCGTAACAGTGTGGTACTGATTTTTCATTTATGCAGCAGTAGCTGTCAACTCCGCCAATTTTCACACTCAAACAAAATTTCAGGGCCACCTTGCTCTCATCTAGAGCCGTAGATCTATGGCTTGTGTTCAAGACGCCATGTGCGTGGTTGCTTACAGCCGCAAGCTCGAGTAGGTGCTGACGACCTGATTCAATTTTTCATGTTCATCAACATGTGGATGCATATCGTAGAGACAAAGACAGACACTAAAATTCAATGACAAAAACCTAAAAATAAGATCTATGATTATCTTACATTGTACCGTCGACGCAAAGAAGAATATATATGGCCATTACGTACACCAAGCTACCGCACCTGTTCCTCATCATATTGACCGTGAACGATAAAAGAGTCTGGGCTATACGTTTTGAGCCCTCCGCGTATATATACACACGCACACGAGTCAGAGTATGGTAACTAAAGATGTCGCCTCAATCACGAACGGGAACTTCCTTTTGTTCTGCCGTGCAGCATGCTGAACTGAATCCGGCGGAACCCATGGACCAAAAATTCGCGCCCTCGTAGGGAAACTCGCAGGAGCTAATATACTCAAGAATCAAGATATGTTGCAGAACGGATTTGCAGTTACCATATCCTTTTTAACCCAATCATGCATATATAATGGGTGCCCGGGAACCCTGACCCCGCCGACACTAAACCATCTCCGGCGACATGGTGACCCCCTCCCCGCCACATTGCACCGCCAGCGCTATCATCTGCTTCGCCATTGTTTCTCTCTTGCATATACATAAACAATATTTTATTCATGCGTGCACGTTACACACTTCATTTTGGTTGCTGCTTTGTATGCAGCCTTTTTTTTCTTTTTTTTTTAAGATGATTTTATTGAAAGCAAATATTCGGTAGAGTGATCCTTGTATGCAGCTTATTTAACAGGCCAATATGCATCGATCTGTAGCTTTGCTTCATCAGCTTGATTTTGGTACGCAGCTCAATCAATCTATTCTGAAGTTGATGGGGTACACCGGCGTCTCGTTGGGATAGAAGAGCCCAAAGTGCCTGGCCGTGGGATCCCCCATCTTGAGGTCCTCGTTGAACATGGAAAAGACGTACGTCTCCATCCTCCCGGGCCTCCTCGGCGTGCCCTGCGGGCCGTCCTTACCGTGGGTGTGGTTGATGAGCCTCTGGTTGTAGTCCCGCGCGTTCTCCAAGCTCGCGCCGAACCCGCCGGCCGACGGCCACCCGCTCCCGGACACGACGATGCTGACGTTGGGCGCCCCGGCCTTGTCCAGCGCGCGTCCTCCAAGCCGGCGCCGAACCCGCCGGCCGACGGCCACCCGCTCCCGGACACGACGATGCTGACGTTGGGCGCCCCGGCCTTGTCCAGCGCCGCGTACACGCCGTCCACCATGGCGTCGAACATGTTCCTGTACTTCAGCCCGTTCCCGGGGTCCGTCACCGTCGCCGCGCCCGGCCGGAATGTCGCGAACGCGAAGTACGGGAACACGTTGGCCAGCAGCGGCGCGCCGGTGGTCTCCAGGAACCGCGCCACGTCCGCCATGTACGGGTCCACGAACGCGCCGCGCGACGGCGCCGGGAACGCGTCGCGGACGACGGCGTAGTAGTTCACCGACGTGGACACCCTGATGGCGCCGGCGAGGCCGGCGTCGGCCAGCGCGGCGTGGACGTTCCGCATCGCCGGAACGATGCACCGCGCGGCGCCGCCGTCGAGCTCGTTGCCGACGGCGATGTGCCGGATGTCCACCGCCGGGTAGTAGGGCGCCACGAAGTCCCGGACGAACGCCGCCGCGGAGGACGGGCCGGCGGCGAGCTCGGCAGACCTTGTCGTTGCCGGTGTCGAGGAGGAGGCCCAGGCCCGAGTTGCGCATGGCGTCCAGGGTGGGCTTGTGGGGCCCGTAGATGCGCATGCCTTGGATGCCCACCGACTTGCACAGCTCCACCACTTGGCTGCTCGACGGGAGATTGCTGCCCAGCGGGCCGTAGCACACGCCCATCGATTGCACGGCTGCATGTGTCGAGAGGGCGTGAGCACTGAGCAGTATAGTAGGGGCATGCAGAGCAAGAGAGAGGATGATGATGAGTACCTGTGGGAACAGAGGCAAACATTGCTCCAACGATCAGAGCAACTACTGCAAGCATGGAAGCAACTTGTTGCCTCGCCATTGTTCCTCTCAGTTACCAACACCCGATCGATGTTGTTGTCGAATGCTATGAACCAGCAGCATGCACCCAACCACCCTTATATACGAGTTTCATCTGCTCTGCTAGTCTGGTACGTACGTGCTGCGTGCGTTGCACCGTTCCCTTGGAACCGGATCAACGTAATGCACGTACGTACTTGCATGGCCGTGCGCGTCACCACCCACCACCCTCCGGCCAAACAAGTCGTCGTCTCCTTCCGTTTTCGGCCTGTAGCTTGACGCAACAAAGTCCACCAAGCCTGACTCTGTTTTCCTCGCGTACTTGTTGTGTCCTTACTAAAATAAAATTCTACATTTTTTTGCAATGAAAAATAGAATTCTACATGTCCCGCGTGGAAATTATTATTTTTCCGGAGTACGCCGTATATCCGTTTGACCACCTACGTAAGGTACGGGTCGGATAGTTCAGTCTGTGTGGACAAATACGTGGAATTTTCAGCCCTGTATTGCTAAGTGCTAACTGTTTTTTTTTTGTGTGTGTGATTAGTAGGGCTAACTGATTGGAGCGGTGGCTTGTTATCTGAGTGGCATTCTGCATGTTTTGTTGATTCTTCTTCTTTTTTTTTTGAAACGTGTTGATTCTTCTTTTGGTTGATCCTCTACACGTACCAAGCCTCTTGGTACGAAGCAATTACGAAGGGAGTTCCATGACTCCCAGCAGCAAAAAATGGCAAAAGCAGCAGCACCCTTTAACCATGTGATTAAGACTAGCCCAGTCCAGCCCAGCCCTTCCAATAGTCGATTAACTTTTTTTTTTTTGCGAAGAATAGTCCATTAACTTTGCGGCTGCTGGCTTAACATCCAGGTGATCGAACATACATCCAACTCCTGACAGTAATAATAACAGATATTTTTTGTTAGTCCATCCAGTATGTAAACTAATGTCGTTGTCTTTATGAGTTGAAAATATGATCCTGTTGCCGAGCTGTGTAAGATAAATCACACATTTACATGTCGGCTGCTGCTAGTCGATGATCTTGCCACTAGTCATTGGAGATGTCCAAAACTACGTGTTGAAGCTGGCTCGTCGAGAAAGCCAGTACAAGAGACAAAATTAGACATCTTGGCCTAATGGTTAAGGCACTCGAGTAATATTTTTGAGGTTCTAGGTTCGACTCCTGGTGGGAACGAATTTTTTAGAATTTAACGGCTTTGTGTTTTCAGCGGTAGGCGACGCAGCCGTCGACAGCGAGACGCCAGTGGTGACTTCATCAATCTCGAAGATTTGCCAGCTCAGTCTTCGAAGATGCTTATAGAGTAGGGTTTACGTATGTGCGTTCATAGAGATGAGTGTACGTGCGTTGTAATTCGCAAATAAAAGGTATTTGGTTAAATCACACGGAATAACCTACTTCGTAGCAGCTTCGTACAGCTTTGTTCGTACGTGTAGCACCGCCCTTTCGGTTGAGTGGTACGTACTTATGCATTTGACCACCTACCTATGGTACGGGTCAGTAGTGCATCTGAATATAATTCAGGGAAAGAAAAGGTGATGTTAAAATTAATGTCATCTATTCTTCATTGAGGTCGTGCAGTAGGCCTACTAGAAAGATACACGCCGGGGCTTCTGGTTCCGACATTGAGCGACGCCATAGCCATATAGTAGCGAGCAGCTTAACTGAAAGTTTTTTTTAGAAAAGAGAATACATTTCAATAGCTAACTGAAAGTGAACGAGATTCTTCTATGCGCCGCGTCAATGAGCTGAAAACAGACCTATTATTAATTTTTTTGATCTCAGACAACACGAATTTTGTGACGATGTTTTTTTTCTTTTTTTGAGTTCCGAATTTTGTGACCATGTTGATGTTCATATGATGCTGTTGTGCATGTGCCGCAAACAAAGGTAGCTTAGAATTTTTTTATTTTTAATCAATTTTTTATTATATTTTTTATTAATAATTGCTTATTTTTAAAATTTACAGGACTAGTCACCTAGTCGCCCAAAAAAGGGGCGATTAGCCTCCGTCGCCTTACCTGTCGGCGACAAGAACTGCTACAGTGTTTGTTGGGGTTTGCTACAGTATTTGTCCGCTATTTAATACTGTGTAGACACTATTTAGAACTGTTTCCCTTCCCACTATTTCATGTTACAACCAACTATTTCTGATTGCGTTGACAGAAATTTGAACCAGCAAAGTGCTGTTTACTAGAACAGACTGCTGGAATCATGCACGCCGGGACCAAAACAATAGGATAGATCATGCATGTTAGCCGTACTAACAAATGATTATCACGATTCTTAATGAGAGAGCTTCATAACTGGCTTAGTTGTTAGAGATTAAGTCCACTGGATGGAGAATTTTATCGTTTGCGAGAATGCAACATGGATGCTTCTCTTATCTTAAGGTCCTGATATTTTCATTAAAAGGAAGAAGAAATACAAGTCATCAGTACACCATAAGAGGTAGCTTCGAATACTGGTTACAAAGAAACCACAACCAACAATACAAACAGAGACACCTATCGCTGCTACTGTATAGGAAGTACAACAACGGCCTAACTCCCTGATATCAGAATTATGGATGTATTTTGGTTCTGCGTTGTGGAAGGTAAACAGAAGAGGCAGAGCTCATCAGTCAGACGATCAAATCTAAACTGCTCATAGAAAAGATGGCATAAAACAATCAGAAATAGTGGGAAAACAGTGCTAAATAGTGTCTACACAATGTTAAATAGTAAGAAAGCAGTGCTAAATAGTGGTAGCAAATACTGTAGCTGTGCTTGTCGCCCTTTGTCCGAGCGGCGCTGTTGATCTAAATTTTAGAAGGCTCTAAACAAAGAAAATCTAGTACTAAATAAAGTCTAATGACAAAACAGATGGGTACATCTTTACGAGACAAATCTAATGAGTAATTAATCTATGTTTTGCTACAGTAATGCTACAGTAACCATTGTCTAATTACAGCTTAACTACCCTCGTTAGATTCGTCTTGCAAATTAGACCAGGGGTTCTGCAGTTAGTTTTGTAATTAAATTTTATTTAATACTCTTAAATGATAAGATTCTTTTTTTTAGATCCCTCTAAATTTTAGACTCCGCAAAACGAACACCCCCCTTGTCGCCATTTGAAAAGGGCACTGGACCCTTGTTGCCCACCAGTAAGGCGACAGGGCCAATTGCCCATACAACGACTAGAAGGCGCTAATCGCCCAGCAGTGGGGCGACAAGACCTAATAGGCCGTTTGTCAGGCGACTAGGTGATTAGTCCTGTAAATTTTGAAAAAGAACGATTATTAATAAAAATATAATAAAAAATTCGATTAAAAATAAAAAAAGTTCGGTAGCTTACACTTCCCGTAGCTGTGTGACCAGTACTGTAAGCCCATTTTTCTGCTAGCTTGGGCTAGATGAATTTCGGGCCTTCCGGTCCAGCCACTACGGCCCGACGGCGTACGCAGCAAAATAGTTGGAAAGGGCTGTTAGCTCTTCGGTTCGTGTTTGGTGTCATCTTCACTCCACATTGTGGCCCAATAAAAAAAACATTATGGCCCAATCAACCGAATTTGATTGTTTGTTTTACGAAATATATTGTTCTTTCCCCCCTAAACGAGGGTTTATGATTGTAGCGCTGGAACCAGACACCTGAAGGAGTGCCTAAACAACTTCTTCAAATTGCAAGAAACAACATGGTTCCTCCATTACTTATGCCTGAATACTTTAACTAAGAGACTTACCCCTCGCAAAAAAAAACTAAATTACGTCTTACTTACCCTCGTTAGATTCGTCTTGCAAATTAGACCAGGGGTTCTGCAGTTAGTTTTGTAATTAAATTTTATTTAATACTCTTAAATGATAAGATTCTTTTTTTTAGATCCCTCTAAATTTTAGACTCCGCAAAACGAACACCCCCCTTGTCGCCATTTGAAAAGGGCACTGGACCCTTGTTGCCCACCAGTAAGGCGACAGGGCCAATTGCCCATACAACGACTAGAAGGCGCTAATCGCCCAGCAGTGGGGCGACAAGACCTAATAGGCCGTTTGTCAGGCGACTAGGTGATTAGTCCTGTAAATTTTGAAAAAGAACGATTATTAATAAAAATATAATAAAAAATTCGATTAAAAATAAAAAAAGTTCGGTAGCTTACACTTCCCGTAGCTGTGTGACCAGTACTGTAAGCCCATTTTTCTGCTAGCTTGGGCTAGATGAATTTCGGGCCTTCCGGTCCAGCCACTACGGCCCGACGGCGTACGCAGCAAAATAGTTGGAAAGGGCTGTTAGCTCTTCGGTTCGTGTTTGGTGTCATCTTCACTCCACATTGTGGCCCAATAAAAAAAACATTATGGCCCAATCAACCGAATTTGATTGTTTGTTTTACGAAATATATTGTTCTTTCCCCCCTAAACGAGGGTTTATGATTGTAGCGCTGGAACCAGACACCTGAAGGAGTGCCTAAACAACTTCTTCAAATTGCAAGAAACAACATGGTTCCTCCATTACTTATGCCTGAATACTTTAACTAAGAGACTTACAATTTTTTTCAAGCAATTAACAATGACTTATCTTCCCTCGCAAAAAAAAAACAATGACTTATCTTCCCTCTCAAAAAAATAAAGACTTATCTTTGTCAATTGTATTATTTTGTTCTCTTCCCATAAAAAAACAGACCATCAAAATTTAATGAATTTCTTTGTATAATAAATTACTCATGATCACATCCTTATCCCCATTGCCAAATTACAATATAGCGCATCTCCAATCCGGAGAAAGAAAGAAAGAAAGAACCATGAAAATTTTTATGCGTTCTTCTGTCTTTTTCTGGTAAGCTGGAAAATCCTTTGGCCCCCTATATAATAGTATAAACCAATCTGCTATCTTTTGCTTTACTGTTTATTTGACTGAACTAGCTAGAGCCTAGAAGAGAGATGCTGAGACTGATGAATCAGTCCTGGCCGGTGAGCGCGGCGTAGAAGAGGACGTTCCAGGTGTCCGGGAGCCCGGCGATGCACCAGTGCGTGCAGTCCTCGCCGAAGATGCCGCCGTTGTACCTGGTGGGGTGCGCGTCCTTCCTCAGCTGCGAGAGGTAGGTGAAGTCGAGCAGGTAGACGGGCTTGGCCATGCCGGTGAGCACGCTCCGCAGGATGGTCTGCTGCGGGATCGGGCCGCCGGGGTACGCCGCCGTGCCGTTGAGCGGCTCCGTCTGCCCCATGCAACTCGTCTTCGCCGACGCGCCCCACTCCTGGCCCCTGCACCACCACCAATATATGGTAAATCGTTAGCTTAGGTCCTCATGGTGGCACCCTGTCGTGTGCTGTTGCCATCGATGCATAGTTCATCAATTCGGTCCGGAGGCGCTGAATGCAGGGCATGTGAAACGTTTCAGGACAAGTTGCCGCGCTGGTGGCTGAGGCTGATCTGAGCGGTTCAGTTGTTGCAGTCGTGGAGCAAAGGACATGGGGGCCGCCTGGAGTCTGAGATGACTGTACCAGGCTTGTCCCTTTCTTTTGATGAGGATGAACATGAAACGATAGTGTGCAGTTGTGCGAATGACAAGTGACTGGTACTGAAGAAATGGAGTAGAAACAGAGAGGATCTTCTTACTTGTAGTGGGATGGGGAGATCCCCTGGAAGAAGACCTTGGTGTTGGTCTGGACGAGGTTGGCATCGACCCATCTCGCCCAGGTGTGCAGCGCCCTGGTGAATGCCTGCGTGCGGTCCATGTCCTTCATCACCGTGTTGCCCACCTGGATGTAGTCCCATGGCTGCGTGGGTCCGGAGCGCGGCCACCAGTGCCAGGAGTCGAAGACGAGGACGTCGGCGCCGAGCCAGTTGCGCGCCTGGTCGATGGAGTCGAGCTTGAGGACGCGCCCGGACCTTCCGTCGTTCACCAGGTCCACCAGGTAGTGCGTCAGGTAGTACACCACCGTCACGTTGTAGTCCTGCAACCACCCACCAGTCAGGTTCGTCAGTCTGGACGGACAATGTGCAAGAATAGGAGGAAGTTAATAACACCGTTCTAGTACTACCAGCAACAGAGATAGAACTTGTAAGCACAACGTTTCTACTTCCAATTTATTTCACTTTTCCAGGACAATTCATGGTGATCGACAGGCGGGCCAATCGATCACCGAACAGTACCGAATAGTTAGAAAGTGCAGAGTGCAATCCTGGTACAGTACCGAAGTGTAAGCTTGTTGTGTCGGCGCGCAATGGCGCCAAACAAGCCAGCACGCGGGATCGCAAAAGGCCAACAGCATACACCGCCAGATGAATTTTTTGTGGTTCTGACGATCTGACTGACACAAAAGCACACAACGAACAAAGAAAGCAGGCAGAGGTAACTTTCCGATGAAACCAACGAGGCCGAAGCGGACATGGCCGGGCGAATATAGTACTCCTGCGTCGTCGAAATGGGCGCGCCCACCTACCACAAAAACATGTCACGCTAGATCGATCGCATCGTCCCTCCCAACGCCGCCATTCCGGCCAGCCTAGCTCGTGCTCTGCATTATTCACGCGATCGCGCCAATAAACAAGGGCGGCTCGTACCAAAGTCCAAACGGGACGACCTCACGGGGACCCCTGTACTCTGTCTGTTGACTTCGGTAGCGCGCAAGCGCGGCTGCCACCGCAGAACACTTGTCCAGGACTCCAGGCCAACGCCGCTCGTGCCAGCACTGATTCAGCAACTGATTCAATCACCCCCACGCACAACCAAATCGATGCCGGCACCGCGGGGCAGAACGCACGCGCCGCGGCCAATCCTACCAGCTCCGCATGCGCCCGCGGCGGCAACCGACGCCGCGGGCGGGCGAACTCACCAACCATTCAACGCTTGCGCCCTGTTCACGCCCCACTCATCGCGCCATGATGCGCAGGCGCCCAAGAGGCCCCAGCCCAACCGCCGACTCTTTTTTCACCGGGACCGGACCATCTGCTTAAGTTCGTAGTACCCGGAAAAAGCGATACGATACGATACGGTACCTCGAATCGGACGGTGGAGGATGGGTCGATCTTGCCGGACGCCGGCGACAATGTGGTGCGGGCGTTGGGCGCGGCGGCGTGGAGCATGCACAGCAGCGACTCGTACTGGTTCAGCGCCAGCGAGTCGCCCACGAACATCACCTTCTTCCCGCTCCACATCCGCAGCAGCGCCACCCCGTCGAACCTGCATGCCCACACCAGCAAAAAAAAAAAGGTAAGTTTTTCTTTCTCTCCCAAAAAAAACGATCGCAATCAACCGCAGAATGTAGTAAAACATCCTAATCGAAGACGACGACGACGTCAATTCTGACTGAGAGCTCCAAAGAATCAATCAATTTTGACTGTTGGTTACTGCCACCGTTGATTGCTGGTCGCAAAGGAAGAAAGGAAGGAACAGACGAACCTGGGCAGGGCGCACGGCGGGTCGGGCCGCCACTGGTACTTGAGGTAGTTCTTGTCGGGGCGGTCGAACTTGCCGCAATTGAACTCGTCGCGGATGTAGGGGCACCGCGCCGCGTCGTACAGCGGGTACGACGCGTCCTCCACCCA
>LAPY01000307.1:63883-77674 GCA_000970635.1 Eragrostis tef | reverse complement strand
ACGTCGCACGACCGCGCCGCCGACGCCGCCCCGCGCTGGTGCTGCTTCCGCGTGATGCTCACCGCCGCAGCCGCCGTGCAGGCAGCCAGCAGCGCCACCACCACCACGGCGGCCGCGCACACCACCGCCGGACGCTTCATTATCTTCTCCCTGCGCACAGAGAGCTTGTGAGCTGCTCGCTGGTGTTGCTGTGGCGGGAGGTGTGTGTGTTCATCAGGTTCAGGGCGTGGGGAGCGTCGTATATGTAGCCAGGTAGCTCTTCCTCTCTCTGTCTGTCTCTGGTTTTAATGGTTGCGGGTAACATCCAGCAGCAGCAGCAGCAGCAGCACTACTGGCGTCATGCATGGATGCCATGGGATGGACCGATGGGCCACATGGCTTGGATGCATCCATGCTCTATCTCTTCCAATAAATGATTGGACCCTAACAGGGGATTCGCTACTGTAATTGATTTCCTACCAATTGATCCACTGTTTTTCCCAATCCCAAAACCGCCCGCACGCACGGTGTGAAACGAACGATTGAGCAAACCAAACGGACCTTCTCAGAAGAGCAGGGAACCGGCCGCCGTCGCCGGGGGAAGAAGCCATCGACTCGAACAAGCCCGGTCGCCGTTGTGTGCCCCTGGAGTGGTGGTGACAGTATGCGGCAACGGCATCAAATGCTTTCCTTCTTCTCCTCCTCTCCAAGGCTCTAAAGCAAACTCGGCGATGACACCCAGATTGGACTCCCGAAAGAGACGTTTGTGTGCAGATAAGTCACGATGGATTCGCATTGCTCACGTATTCCTCCTGGTCTATGGTTTTGGTGTGTAAATAAACCCATAATAAGCGCACTCTGTGTGCTAAAAGGAAAAAAACCATCCGGAAATAGCAGAGCACTAATACGCATTGACGCGTCAATCTTTTTCTGATCCCTACCTTGCCAAATTGGAGAAAGTATGATGTCAGCAGAGAGGAATGGCATAACCGGGCGTACAGGGCGGGGCAAGCCATGCTGCTAACCGACGCTGGATGGTGCCATCCCTCCCCAAGGTTATTCCTTGCCTTTCTGACCGGCAACAGGGAGGGATTCTTTTCTTTCAGGTTCAGGGCCAAAGATGATCTGCTTTATCATCGGAAAGAAAGAAATAACCCGCCTTTCAGGACTTTCACTGCTCCTAGTCCTTTTTCGTTTCAAGATGCAACTCGATCTGTCTCCTAGGACTGCTAGATTGAGAGAGGGTACACACTACAGAGCCGAGGACGGACCAACATCTGATGAGAAACAGTCACATGTTGGTCGTCTGATCTCGAGATCCACAGACAGTAGTCAGTTCCGACCACATGCTGCAAATAGAGTATTCCCCTATATTGATGCTTCGTTATACTCCTATCACATGTCTTATGTCTGGCTCAAAAACAGAAAATAAAATAAAACTGATGGCAACTGAAGTCTGAACTGAAGGCAGTAATACATGCAGTGTCTAACCATATGGTCCCAGAACAGCACACAGAAGCTGCTAACTAACGCCGAAAACTTGTATCACAAGCATTACTTGCACTGGAAAGTTGGGATCCTTTCCCTTAATTTGCTTGCAGTTACTACAAACTTTTGAAAGCCTTTGCCTTAACTAGCCAAGGGAGTGGTCTACATGGTGCAGTTTGTTACGAGAAACCTCACATAGTTAGTGGCCTTCTGAATGCAGTAACGAATACGGTACTCCACTTAGAAAAAGAGGAGGGACAAATAACGGAAAGGTGACACTGACGTCTTTTTTTTTCATCAGAGATATCAAAAAGAAGATAGCTGCACCGTGACATGGACATACATGCGTTGCACACTTTGCATTGCCCATGCTTTCTCACGCGAGCCCCCTGCCTCTCATGGATACCCTGAATTTCATGGAGGAAAACCTCATATACATGGTACAAGGTGACAGAAAAATGTTCGCCGTATGCTTTGATTCCACCGACCAATGTATCTCGAGGAGATGTTCGGTTTGGCTCTACCGTATATGCTTGCATGTTTGCCTGCTAGTATTTTCTTTCTGCGGTTATCTGTTCCTTTTCCTTTCGTCCTCTGTCGTATACATCCATCGGCACGTTGTTGCAGCAATTGTCCCTTTGTAAGATGCACTTTTTTTTTAGATAAAAGGATCCCCCCGCTTATACTTTGTAAGATGCACTCTCTGTATGTTTCCTGAAAAAAAAAGGCCATGCTTATTCAAGTAAACAATGTTCATGCACGTCTCATCTCAATGATTTGCGTTGCATTAGAAGGAAGACAACGAAATGCTTTGTTATTTGCACGACGCGAACTCACATGCACAAAGGAGGGCATGGACTTGCTCGCTGGCTTCCAACTTCCAAGTAGGTTACTTGTCTTCCGGACAAGGCCTTAGGTTGAACCACATACTAATCATGGCAGCTTACAGACCGACGCAATCTTTTGTCTTGATTAATGTCAGCTCAAATGACCTGCGAACGCCAAACCGGTTCATGGCCCATAGCTGCAGGAACATAAACAGTGGGATGAAGTGAAGTGAACTGTGATTATTCCACGCACTTAGAGCCGTCACGTCAATGAAAGCAGCCGTTAGGTCGACATCCTCTCGCGCGCACACCACATCAAACCACACCACACCATCACTGGCCGTGCGCGCCCATATTCCGTGACCTTAGCCGTTTGAGTTGATAGCGTGTTAAAATCGCTCGCCCGTCCCGGGGCTGATGCTGATCCGATAATGCCAACGTCGTCATCATCAATGGATGTTCATGGCTCCCCCATTTGCGAGGGTGGTGATTGGTTATATGGTCTACTGGCCCACGAGCAGGATTTAGAGATGGCAATGGGTGCGGGTGCAATTGTCCTTCAAATCGATGAGTTGCTGCTCTTCAGCTCCCTGCAGCAAATGGATTGATTGATGAAGTTTTCAGGCTCGGCACAGGTTTCGTTGCCCTGAATGTTGGGCTTTCTTTTCAGTCAATGTATCCTACGAGAACTAGGTTGAACTAGTGAGAACGTTCTCTACAAAGTCCTTTACTTGGAAGGATATTGCTAATTTTAAGAGCTTTTGTTTTCCTTACTTAGGCCTTGTTCGTTTCCTTTAGATCTAAATTTTAGAAGGCTTTAAACAAAGAAAATCTAATACTAAATAAAGTCTAATGACAAAACTTTTTTACAGATGGGTACATTTTTACGAGACGAATCTAATGAGTCTAATTAATCTATGTTTTGCCACAGTAATGCTACAGTAACCATCGTCTAATTACAGCTTAATTACCCTCGTTAGATTCGTCTTGCGAATTAGACCAGGGGTTCTGCAGTTAGTTTTGTAATTAAACTTTATTTAATACTCTTAAATGACAAGATTCTTTTTTTTAGACCTCTCTAAACTTTAGACCCTGTGAAACGAACACCCCCTTAGGTGTACAATAGGACAATTGTGCTTTTACCTTCACTCCTCTTGTGATTTTAGCCTCGGTTTCAAAGTAAGGGTAAGAACACAATTGCCCCAACAATCAAACACAGTCGTGCCTTGACCTTCGTATTTTCAGCAGAAATGGGAAACAAAGCAATAGATTGTTTGCAGAGTAAATAATTTAGTGCAGTGTCACCGCAAGTTCATTCAAAAAAAAAATTGAGCGCCGCAAGAAATACTTCACACGTTTGAAAACCAAGTGCCTTTTAGCGAGTTATTTTCCAATATTTATAATGTCGCTTACGACCGTCACGATTCAGTGGCACGGGTTATGGGAGCTGCGCCATATAATCTTTCCTTTAGGCGCTCTTTAGTTGGGGTTAAACTTATTGAGTCTAATGACCTGATAGCTAAAATATCAACAGTTCATTTAACTGACGATACGAATACAGTGTCATGGAAACTACATAAGACTGGGACATTTACTACTCGGTCTATGTATTTACTACTAATGAACCATGGTACTCTTTTTCAGCACAAGTTAATTTGAAAGTTGAAACTATCAACAAAGATTAAGATTTTCTTATGGTACATGATTAAAGGGGTCGTTTTAACCAAAGACAACCTAGCAAAACGAAACTGGTAAAAGAGTCAAAAGTGTTGTTTCTACAATTGTAATGAAACAATTCAACACTTATTCTTTGACTGTCACCATGCTAAAACTATTCAGAGGGTAGTTTATACAGCTACAGGCATCAGGCCACCTAGATCTTTAACCCATATTGCAGAGGATTGGTTTGGGGATTTTAATTCAGACAAGCGAAAAATTAATCTAGTGGAGGCAGCCGCCATGTGCTGGGCAATTTAGCGATGTCGAAATGAGCTTTGTTTTGATAATGTAAAATATACATCGTTTATGCAGGCACTTTTCAGAGGAGCTTACTGGCTGCGGTACTGGGCGCTGCTGCAGCCTGAGGAGGTTCGAGACCACATAAGAGGAGTGAGCGCAGCATTAGAGGTAGCTGCGATAAAGCTTTATGCCTCTCATGGTTGGAAATTTAATAATAGACTTAGGCCTCCTTGATTTGATTTTATTATGTTTAAACTCCGCTAGTCAATCTGGGATTGACATCTTTTTTGTAATAATAATAAAAAACAAAATCTGGGCTGCGTGCTGTGCAGAGGCCGGGAACTTGTAAACAGTTTCCATTATCTAAAAAAATTTTGAAAACCAAGTATTGGTACAGATATCTCTCATGCAGTTCAGATCAGCAACAGAAAATTTGAAGAGCTTTACATAGCCTCTACTAGAATGTACAGTTATGCCGACGGATGCGCTGAGATGCATACATCTCGCGTTTTCATCCTTTCGTGAGATATCGCAGCTAAAGACATCTGCTTATAAGACCACCTCCCAATCTTCCTCCAGATCATCTGATGATGAAACTACTTGATATCCAAAATTCTCTCTGTCCTGTAATCTAGCTGGTTCAGGATGTTGCACAATTGTCTGCTGCTTCGACCACCGGAGTTTACTCGATAAGTTCCTCATAAACATTTTCTGCATGGAGTGAGAAACATTAGTAATGATAATTGACAAAATTGACCATGACAGGAAGACTGGCTTATACGAGAGAGTTGTTAAGTAACAAATAATATATGTTCCCTTTAACTTTCTAAGCACACCTATGAGATGTCTTAGAAAGAGTAACATTGAGATGAAACAAGAGCCCTTCTAGCTGAACTTATTACACGACTTGCTAGGGATGCAAGCAGGTTCGTCTGTACATCTGCATATAGGCTAAATTATGCATGCTACTTGCCCATATAAATTGAACCCGCTTGCATCCAACCCAGGCATTTATTATCTAATTCACGACCCCAATTCCTTTTCAGTTAGTATGACAGTACCAGTGCCTCAAATACTAGTACCTTAAATGATGTGTTTTGTCGTAGATGGACATAAGACTCCTCAAATTTGTCATTTTCCATGCCGTCCTGGTCGTTTCTGCGGTGCATAGCAACACATTTTATCCTGCCTTCAGGACACATATTTGAATTGCCTGCACATTTGGAAACATCTGCGGTCAAGTTATGTGAAATAGTTTCTGCAAAAGTGTTATGGAAGCATAGAAACATGGTATTATTCACTGAGATCAGAGGAAAATAATAAGAAAATAAATAAAAACAATGGCAAAAATAATCAGAACTGATTAGGTTCTTACTAAGTATTTTCTTAATGAAATTAAAACCATATTTCTCAAAAAGGATTGGCATTAATTTTGTATAAGATCCACATACTCAGTATACTAGCACACTCATCTCATCGATCTTGCAAATGTGGAAAAGTGGGCCTTTATATATCTAACGAGTAGGACAGCCATCTGATTTACTGAAGTATCAAAGAAAACAAATCACACATAAAGTTATGTTTTACTATTTAGGCCATTATAGTCACACAAACTTAATTAACCTCACTATCACGTTGATATGAGTCAGCATAGTTTGTTGCTACATGCATGTTTGCTTTGAAAAACATTTAAATACAATAGGAGAGATAAAAGAACTATGTGTCACATATCAAAAGTGATGAGGAACAAACCATGTCCTGTTGCTTCCACAGGGTCATTCGCACTTTGCAAAACAAGCTCTTCATAGTTTGCACTAGAATTTTCTAACGGAATTGCTCCACAGAAAACAGAAGATCCGACCAGAGTGTCTGTGCATGTTCAGGATGTGAAGATATAGCAAGTTATTTAAAAAATAAATGATGCGCCTTTTTATCATTCTTAAGGACAGGCTGAGGTCATAAGTAATTTACCTGAATGGCTAGAACAGTCGAGCCCAACTTGTTCTGTCACATTATCTGTGTCCAACACGTGAGGTACATAATCATCTTTGCCTATGGAGGTGGGTTCTGTCAGACATGTAGATTACTAAAGTAAATTTTAAGCGAATCAAAATATTGATGGCAGGCGGCAAACAGTAGATGCAATAAGCCAATGCCCTGGCTGTAGAAATCCATCACAATTTGTACATTATACTTTAGACAAAATACATGTAGTTGACATTCAAAGATCGCAATGATCTCAAATATAAAGAAATCTGAATACGAACCAGGCAGCTGTAGTGGTTTCGCAGAAATCTCTGGATTCCATAAAATAATTTCCTCAGAGGTGGTGCTATCTAAAGGGAAAAGGAAAAACAATACACACAAATAATTAATTAGGTGAGAAAAATGATGATTAAAATAGCTGGAGTGTCTATCGGAAATTCGGTACCATATAATTCAGTTGTTGTGGTGCCCTCTGGTAACAAACACAGATCATTTGTATTGGTATTCCCTTGCGATGAAGTATTTTCTGAATACAAAAAAGGAAGATCGATGACTTATCAGAAGATAGTGATGTAACCAATCATACATTTTCCAACAAGGACAAACCTGGACTTTTAGTTAAAACCGCCTCAGTTTCATGAGCATCCGTACCAATACAGCCGGTAAAAGCGCTTTCCATAGTAGTGAGAGATGGAGGAGTAGAGACTTTAGAGATTGATCTCACTAGCGTTGTTTCAACAGATGTTGACGATGATCCGGCAATGATATTGCTATTAGATGGAACCTCAAATGTCTCATGGAGTTTATTTGGTACTTCGCCATCAGTAATGGGAGGCCAAAGCATTGCATGAACGTCTTCAATTAACTCAACAGCTTTATCATGAGCAGAATCAAGATACTTGATTGGGAGCTGTTACAAATGAAAAGGCACTTAACTATTGTCTAAGAAATATATTTTATCCTAGAATATCTGCAAACAGGAATAAAATTGAGACAAACATGTTAAAATATAAAAGTTGTGAGATGAAACTACCTCCATGAACTTTTTCACATTTTCTTCAAATCCGTCAAGATCGATGCCCATATCAAAACCACCCATAAGTGATAGATCGATATAATCTGAATCAATGCTTCTGGCCATTGGCATCTCTTCTGTGAACGAAAGATGGAGATATCCTATTTCAGAGTCGCATAGTGAAAATTCAGCGTTGACTACTACAAAAATCTTAACAGCCACAACATCATTCTACTTTCTATGATACTGGTTTCGCAAGTTTCTCTAATAAGCTAACCATAGCCAATAACGATGGCTCAGAAATCATATATAACCAGCCCTATTTAATTTATTTAATTTGATTTGAATCACTTATTCATGCTAATTGTTAGTCATGTTATACAAAATAAGATTATATCCCCTCTGTTGTTCGACACCGACGTGAGTATACCACTAAAATAAAATGAAAAAAAAGCTGAAATTAGGAAACAATTTCTTATCGGAACAATTGGTAAAGGCATGCAGATCTCCCTCATATATTTATGCAGATTGAATTGCAAATTATTCTGTAATTTCTAGCTGAATTTATATAAAGTGCAGTACTTTTCATTCACACATCCTACATGGTTGCATCAAACTGTTCTGTTTCATGCGACTGAGAAGAAATTCGGTAGTTCTTTTTTATTCCCGTTTCAACTACCTCTGAGGTTACCTAAGCGAACGCAGGTTCATTGTTCCCCTCATCAATCGATTCCGTTTACGAGTGAACTAACACCGAAGCACCCCAACATCAAACTAGCCAACAAGGCCAATCCGCGAGAACGCATGAGCCGAGTTCCCAGCAGATTAGCTAATAAGAACGGCAGCGATGAAGAATAACCCAGCGGGTGGGGTGGGGAGAAGGGTAAGCGAGATGGAGAACAACCTTCCCATCACCACATCAAACCCCATAGGCAACCAAGTACTCACTGATCGAACAGATATAAACAAAAGGAAGAGGAACTACGCAGGAAAAAAGAAACAGAAGGAGAGGAAAGCTCGCACCTTTCGTCGCCGGCGGCGACGAGCGAGGACCAGGAGTCGCCTAGGAGCCTAGCCTTTTGCGGGAAAGAAGAAAACAACAAAACGAAGGAGACATATGGAGCTAAGTGTACTAAAAAGCTCCCAACTGCGAATCTTTGGGAGCACGAACTCCTCCCGTGCCCGACGCTTGTGCGGCGGCAAATTTCGCAATTTATTATTATTATTTTTTGAGCCGGCAATTTTCAAGATTGTGAGCCAAGCCAACTTCTGAATTTTGTCAAAAAAATTAGTGGCCTAGGCTGGTAATTTTGCAGGGTTCTGATTGACTTGAGGCTGTCTGGAACCGATCCGTGCCGTTCGGTTTCGATGCGCCGTAGAAGAGTTCGAGCTGTTGAATGGAGATGGAGCAGTCCTCAACAGAATACACAATGGATAACACGAAATACCGTTGAGGAAAGAGAGAAACTTGTGCGAGTAGGAAAAGGACTCGTCCAATTGTGACATGCAAGGATATATGTGGTTGCAAAACTGTCTGACTGTTTTCTTTTCTGTTGATAAATACAGAAAACAAAATTTCGAACTTTTATTAGTTCCTTTTCTTGGTCGAATAAACTTCCGTTCTAGCTCAAGCAGTCTGGATGACCAAACAAAATAGCCCAAGCAATTTCTAACCTTTTCTTCCCTGGCAACCAAATCGACGTTGTAAGCTTTATGAAAACGTTTCTTCCCTGGCAACCAAATCGACGTCGTAAGCTTTATGAAAACGTTGACGAGAATGACAAGTACTTTAAGGATAGAAAGCAAATGCTTGGAGGGGCCAGGAAAGAGGCATACTACACATCTGAAACGGCACTAGCCGAGCTGCTTTTGGCCTTTCGTTGGCCCGAGCAGACCAAAATTTGCCCGAACATGAGTATTTGATATCTTCTTGCACACAAAAAATTCACAGGATAAACTTGTCTAGCTCAAAGGGGGGCAATGAACGAACAAATAGCACCAGCAACTCAACATACGAGCACGAGATCTCTGGAATCTAGATCACTTCTGAAAGTGCCAACTATGCGAAAAATCAGGCTGTGAAACTTCTCAAGTAAATAATAACAAGTCAAACTATTTGTTTACAGATAGATGACTAAGTGAAAAAGCACTATCCTGTATATGGACTAATTAAAACCTGAACAGAGCAACATATTGAATAGGGGGAAATCGAAGACATTGAACAAAGACACATTATTATCCATATCACAACTTAATTAGTAGCAATGTCGGTTCCACAATAATGGACATCACGAATGTAGGAACTCTAGCGCTTAAATTTGTTACTTTTGCCCGTACCAGTTTCTGCCTTGCTAACTTCTACGAACTACAAACACATCCACATATGAGCAAGGCCAGATACTGGACTTACAGGTAACCTACACTCATGTGAGGAAGAACCCAAGATGTCTATGGCTCAACAGTAGTCACTTGCTGCCATTCACCATCCACAGCTTCTTTCCACAGGGTCACATTGTTGTTGCCATCAGAAACAGCCAGTATATTTCCAGTTAGCGACCACGACAGCCTCCATACAGGGGTTCTGAAATCATACAGCACTCGACCTTCCCACTGCTCACCTTCTTTCGCTGTTGTCCAGATAACAACTGTTCCATCCTGAGAGGCACTGGCAATAGTGGACTTTGGGAGGCCCAGGTTTGGTGCCCATGCAACATCTCTCACCCAGTCCTTGTGCATCTGTAAAGCAGGAAAACAATCCATCCTCCAACTCCCATTGTTGAGCTTCCACACCTTCACTGTGTTATCACAGCCACCAGAAGCAAGTTTCTGAACATATTCAAACTGGCCTGAAGATCCTGAACTGATTAGAGCACCCGGTGCCATTGCTGGAGCCCAAGAAACTGAGGTCACGCCCACTGGATGCGCCTGATCAATGCGAGTTGTGTCCCACCCTCCATCAGAACGAGCACTGAAGACTGAAATGTTCCCATCAGACGAACCACAAGCCAAGCATAAACCTAGCTCGTGAGGTGCCCATGCAATGGAATTCACTGATGACTTGTGCTCAACGAAAGTGTGTGCTTGTGCCCATTCTTCAGGTTTGCTCCCTTCTTTCCATATGATAACCCGGCCATCATAGCTGCAGGATGCAAGCATGGAACCAAACTTTGGATGAGCCCATGCGACTTGCCAAACTGGACCCTGGTGTCCACTCAAAGTTGCAAGTTGCTGGTGCGAGGTGCCACTTACGCCAATGATCTTTATTGTGTTGTCAGAAGAGGCTGTAGCAAGACGCTTCCCATAGTAATCCATGGCAATATCATGCACCACATCTTGATGGCCAGTTTCAATCTTCTGAGGTGGCATTGTTCCAATGATACTGAAAAATAAGGCCAAGTCATGCATCACATGGATTTGATATTGCGTCATATTGCAGTCAAATAATGATGATACATAAACTGATGGTTTGATAATTTATAACATGTAACAGTATCTAAATGTGCTTCTCTTTTTTGTCCAAGATAAGGCCAAGCAATTCATCATATTGCTAACAAGAAAGAGGAGTCAGAGGACGACTGGAAATAGCCGAATACACCTCGAACAAAAAACAAGCTCAATAAGCTCAGAATATAGGGCAAGGTTATCATGAGGAAAAGAGCACCAATATACCATGCAATCAAATAATGGCTGTAGAATATTTTCAACGAGAATTATATATCAAGTGAATCACGTTTGGATAATAACACGGTTTCCACTTACAAGGTATTCTGCAACACTGTAAAAATCACTAGTTTTTTATAAGCTCTGAAATTGACCAATGGTGAAAAAGACACTCTGACAGTCACAGAAGGGCACTCTGAGCAGAAAAACTGCAGAAGCAGAAGGGTCGAAGGAAAAATGCATGCAAGCGGTGGCACTACTAATCTTACAAAAATATTGCAAGGGGTTCAGCCACAAAGATAACATGATGGGAATTAAATGTGCAAGGTACTAGCCTAACATGCTTAATTGTCCTTGCATCAGTCTAAACAAGCAAATGCGATACAACATCCCAAATCCATTCAAAATAAGTCGACAGTCAAGCAAGCAGCACATGATGATTTGGTTGTGAACAAATCAGATATTTAGATTTAGCATCGGCGTAGCAGCAATGCAGCATCCATTTGCTTTAATATTTAGCTGACATATGCCTAGCAGGAACCAAAAATCATTGGGCAATTCTTCTTGACCCTCCCACTGAGTTAGTCTACAGTTATTTCTTATAAGAGGGAAAAAAACACGTTTGTACAACCAAAAATCACCGGGCAAGGGGCCAATCTAAGAACCCCCTACAACACAACCAAACGCTTCGTCCCCAAATCCGCGCCTACGATAACATCTCAGCAGGATTCTTCACTACTACCTATGCATAGATTAGATACAGGGGTTCTGAAATCATACAGCACTCGACCTTCCCACTGCTCACCTTCTTTTGCTGCTGTCCAGATAACAACTGTTCCATCCTGAGAGGCACTGGCAATAGTGGACTTTGGGAGGCCCAGGTTTGGTGCCCATGCAACATCTCTCACCCAGTCCTTGTGCATCTGTAAAGCAGGAAAACAATCCATCCTCCAACTCCCATTGTTGAGCTTCCACACCTTCACTGTGTTATCACAGCCACCAGAAGCAAGTTTCTGAACATATTCAAACTGGCCTGAAGATCCTGAACTGATTAGAGCACCCGGTGCCATTGCTGGAGCCCAAGAAACTGAGGTCACACCCACTGGATGCGCCTGATCGATGCGAGTTGTGTCCCACCCTCCATCAGAACGAGCACTGAAGACTGAAATGTTCCCATCAGACGAACCACAAGCCAAGCATAAACCTAGCTCGTGAGGTGCCCATGCAATGGAATTCACTGATGACTTGTGCTCAACGAAAGTGTGTGCTTGTGCCCATTCTTCAGGTTTGCTCCCTTCTTTCCATATGATAACCCGGCCATCATAGCTGCAGGATGCAAGCATGGAACCAAACTTTGGATGAGCCCATGCGACTTGCCAAACTGGACCCTGGTGTCCACTCAAAGTTGCAAGTTGCTGGTGCGAGGTGCCACTTACGCCAATGATCTTTATTGTGTTGTCAGAAGAGGCTGTAGCAAGACGCTTCCCATAGTAATCCATGGCAATATCATGCACCACATCTTGATGGCCAGTTTCAATCTTCTGAGGTGGCATTGTTCCAATGATACTGAAAAATAAGGCCAAGTCATGCATCACATGGATTTGATATTGCGTCATATTGCAGTCAAATAATGATGATACATAAACTGATGGTTTGATAATTTATAACATGTAACAGTATCTAAATGTGCTTCTCTTTTTTGTCCAAGATAAGGCCAAGCAATTCATCATATTGCTAACAAGAAAGAGGAGTCAGAGGACGACTGGAAATAGCCGAATACACCTCGAACAAAAAACAAGCTCAATAAGCTCAGAATATAGGGCAAGGTTATCATGAGGAAAAGAGCACCAATATACCATGCAATCAAATAATGGCTGTAGAATATTTTCAACGAGAATTATATATCAAGTGAATCACGTTTGGATAATAACACGGTTTCCACTTACAAGGTATTCTGCAACACTGTAAAAATCACTAGTTTTTTATAAGCTCTGAAATTGACCAATGGTGAAAAAGACACTCTGACAGTCACAGAAGGGCACTCTGAGCAGAAAAACTGCAGAAGCAGAAGGGTCGAAGGAAAAATGCATGCAAGCGGTGGCACTACTAATCTTACAAAAATATTGCAAGGGGTTCAGCCACAAAGATAACATGATGGGAATTAAATGTGCAAGGTACTAGCCTAACATGCTTAATTGTCCTTGCATCAGTCTAAACAAGCAAATGCGATACAACATCCCAAATCCATTCAAAATAAGTCGACAGTCAAGCAAGCAGCACATGATGATTTGGTTGTGAACAAATCAGATATTTAGATTTAGCATCGGCGTAGCAGCAATGCAGCATCCATTTGCTTTAATATTTAGCTGACATATGCCTAGCAGGAACCAAAAATCATTGGGCAATTCTTCTTGACCCTCCCACTGAGTTAGTCTACAGTTATTTCTTATAAGAGGGAAAAAAACACGTTTGTACAACCAAAAATCACCGGGCAAGGGGCCAATCTAAGAACCCCCTACAACACAACCAAACGCTTCGTCCCCAAATCCGCGCCTACGATAACATCTCAGCAGGATTCTTCACTACTACCTATGCATAGATTAGAACAGGAACTGAGGGACCAAATCCAAGCCATGAATCGCCGTATCTTGAACACTCACGAGAGCAATCAACATGCCCAACAGGGGGAAAAAATAGAGAGAGAGAGAAAACGTATAGATCCCGATTGAGATCATCAACGGCTACAGCAAGCAGGATAGAGAATCATCGGAGAGTTTTTCTTACCAACGAACGGAGGGGACGACGAGGTGGACCGAGACGGCGAGGGGAGCCGGCGAGGAGGAAGGAGATCGGCGGGGGGAAAGAAACTGGCGACCC
>LAPY01000307.1:45075-56336 GCA_000970635.1 Eragrostis tef | reverse complement strand
TCCCGCCCCTCCGCCTCGGGGGGGGGCGAGACGGCCAAGCGGGTGCTGGTGCCGGTTGCCGCCGGCACGGAGCCCATCGAGGCGGCCGCCACCGCGGACATCCTCAACCGCGCCGGGGCTCGGGTCACCATCGCCAGCGCCGACCCACCGAAGGACGACGGCCTCGTCGTGGAGACCGCCTATGGAGTCAAGCTCGTGGCCGATGGCCGCGTCGCTGACTTGGAGGGCGAGGCCTTTGACCTGATCGCATTGCCGGTGCGTATGCGTTCTCCCTCCTCACTGTTATGTGTTCGGCTCCTGCATTCAAATTACCATCCTTTGTGTGTTATGTCATATGTGTGCCTGCCTCTCTCGTATTGTTACCTCATTGTGCTTATGTGTACAAGTAGAATAGTGATACATGGCCTGATCGTTTGGCGTCGATGGTTAATTACTTGTTGACTAATTTGGTGTAGGGTGGAATGCCGGGATCTGTTAACCTTAGAGACTGTAAAGCACTCGAGAAGATGGTCAAGAAGCACGCAGAGAATGGAGGCCTCTACGGTGCCATCTGCGCCGTGCCAGCAGTGACGCTTGCTTACTGGGGCATGCTCAAAGGCCTAAAGGTGCAACATTGATCAACATTCTGGGTCTGGTTTGCTTGGAGATGTATATCATGCTGAGAAATTGATGGCTTTGTTATTTCAGGCAACTTGTTATCCTTCATTCATGGAGAAGTTCACTGCGGAGGTGATCCCTGTGAACTCGAGGGTGGTAGTCGATAGAAATGCGGTGACTAGCCAGGGTCCGGGAACGGCAATTGAGTTTGCCCTTGCTTTGGTAGAACAGTTGTATGGAAAAGAAAAGATGGACGAAGTAGCTGGGCCTTTGGTAAGCTTTTGCAGCATCTTTTCGTTTTCATGTTGTCAACTGATAGTAATGTTATGAACAGTTTTTCCCGAACACGCTGGCGCGTCTCTGTATTAAGGAGAGAAGATGAACGTGACGTGACAATCCAAATAATTTGTCGTATGCCATAATGCATAATGCTCACAAGGAAGATCAAATTAGCTACTTCACTTTACACCTGTAATTTAGTAATGTTATGAACAGTTTTTCCCGAACACGCGGGCGCATCTCTGTATTAGGGAGAGAAGATAATGTTGTATGCCTTAATGCATAATGCTCACAAGGAAGATTGAGTTAGCTAATTAACTTTACACCTGTAATTTAGTGCTAAGCTATTTCCTGAGTGAGCTGTGCCTTCATATTTGGCTTCAGAATGGAAATGCAGATTTGGCATGACCCAATGCTGATTTACATATAGGCCACACCAGAATTTGGCTTTGTAATGCAGATTTGACATGACCCAACGCTGATTTTGTAACATTTCCCCCCTCTCCTTTTGTCATTTGATTAATGCGACTGGATTTTTCATTTCCTGATGATCATGCAATCTTTCTCATTCAGTATGTGCGACCTCAACATGGAGCTGAATATACCGTAGAAGAACTTAATTCTCTTGAATGGAAATGCAGTGATACACCTCAGGTATGAGATGATGAAACTGAACTCCATGTGTCAAAATAGAAGAAGGCATCCATTATTCTTAGGATGCTTTCAGTTTTTCTTCCCTGCAGGCATCTGGGTCTTATATTAGAGATTACTCCATTTGATGACAGTAATTCAAGGCATGCATTCAGTATTAGTGCTGCTAGCTTTAAACAAGTGTTCATGTTTACAGAACCTCTTGATCACTAAACTCAATATGTGAAATTTGAGTGATTCATGGATTACATGATATGAAAATGTATTCTTTTTCATAAATAATCACTACACAAAAAACGGTCACGTGATGTAATATGGGAGGAGAAATACAAGCTTGTGCAACAGAGTGTGATTTATCTAAATATATGCCCTTTAATGAAGTAACTGAGATGCCAGTGCTTTTCTATTTTGTGGTACCAATCTGAGTTCGATATGAAATACATCACTTTTTCTTTGTAATCCCTGCAGATTCTTGTGCCAGTTGCTAATGGTTCGGAGGAAATGGAAGCTCTTAATCTGATAGATGTCCTGCGCAGAGCAGGAGCAAATGTCACCGTTGCTTCAGTTGAGGATGAGTTGCAAATTGTGACCCGTCGCCACAAGTTTAATCTAATAGCTGACATGATGTTGGACGAAGCCCTTAAAATGCAATTTGATTTGATAGTTATGCCGGTACGTGGATATTGACTTTCTTATTGATAAATTGTAGTTTGTGTGGATCCTTCACACTGACAAAGAAACTTGTTGATTTGTACACAGGGTGGTTTGCCAGGTGCCCAGAAGTTTTCTAGTACAAAGAAACTTGTTGATTTACTCAAGAAACAAGCAGAATCAAATAAACCATACGGTGCAATATGTGCTTCTCCAGCTCATGTCCTTGAGCCCCACGGTCTGCTGAAGGTAGTCTCTTCCACCTTGATGAAAGCAGGCATTTGTATTCTCGGTTCGGTACCAGAGACTCGATTTTGGAATTTATACTGAAACTTGTTCACAAGATAGTGTTTTGATAAAGTAGTAGAAGAATTTGGCTTTGTAATGCAGATTTGACATGACCCAACGCTGATTTTGTAACATTTCCCCCCTCTCCTTTTGTCATTTGATTAATGCGACTGGATTTTTCATTTCCTGATGATCATGCAATCTTTCTCATTCAGTATGTGCGACCTCAACATGGAGCTGAATATACCGTAGAAGAACTTAATTCTCTTGAATGGAAATGCAGTGATACACCTCAGGTATGAGATGATGAAACTGAACTCCATGTGTCAAAATAGAAGAGGGCATCCATTATTCTTAGGATTCTTTCAGTTTTTCTTCCCTGCAGGCATCTGGGGTTTTTTTATTAGAGATTACTCCATTGGATGACAGTAATTTAAAGCATGCATTCAGTCTTAGTGCTGCTAGCTTTAAACAAGTGTTCATGTTTACAGAACCTCTTGATCACTAAACTCAATATGTGAAATTTGAGTGATTCATGGATTACATGATATGAAAATGTATTCTTTTTCATAAATAATCACTACACAAAAAACGGTCACGTGATGTAATATGGGAGGAGAAATACAAGCTTGTGCAACAGAGTGTGATTTATCTAAATATATGCCCTTTAATGAAGTAACTGAGATGCCAGTGCTTTTCTATTTTGTGGTACCAATCTGAGTTCGATATGAAATACATCACTTTTTCTTTGTAATCCCTGCAGATTCTTGTGCCAGTTGCTAATGGTTCGGAGGAAATGGAAGCTCTTAATCTGATAGATGTCCTGCGCAGAGCAGGAGCAAATGTCACCGTTGCTTCAGTTGAGGATGAGTTGCAAATTGTGACCCGTCGCCACAAGTTTAATCTAATAGCTGACATGATGTTGGACGAAGCCCTTAAAATGCAATTTGATTTGATAGTTATGCCGGTACGTGGATATTGACTTTCTTATTGATAAATTGTAGTTTGTGTGGATCCTTCACACTGACAAAGAAACTTGTTGATTTGTACACAGGGTGGTTTGCCAGGTGCCCAGAAGTTTTCTAGTACAAAGAAACTTGTTGATTTACTCAAGAAACAAGCAGAATCAAATAAACCATACGGTGCAATATGTGCTTCTCCAGCTCATGTCCTTGAGCCCCACGGTCTGCTGAAGGTAGTCTCTTCCACCTTGATGAAAGCAGGCATTTGTATTCTCGGTTCGGTACCAGAGACTCGATTTTGGAATTTATACTGAAACTTGTTCACAAGATAGTGTTTTGATAAAGTAGTAGATACTCAGTGGAGAAGTTGTACATTGTCATTAACTTGAAAGTGCCTGTCACTGCAGGGCAAGAAGGCAACGGCATTCCCACCCATGTCACACCTGCTTACAGATCAGAGTGCATGCGAGCATAGGGTTGTCATTGATGGTAACCTTATTACCAGTAGAGCCCCAGGGACTGCGACAGAATTTGCCTTAGCCATTGTTGAGAAGCTTTTTGGTCGAGAGAAAGCAGTCAGTGTAGCAAAGGAGTTAATTTTCATATGATTCTGTACTGAGATGGCATTTTTTATGTACAATCATGTGGATAAACATGCCAGGGTCCTGTCAGTAACGCTTTTGTTTATATGTCTATATGCTGGTAGGAACTGTCTGAATATTTGACTCAGTGGTACTATTAACTTTACACTTTAATCTGTGATCCATGAATGTAAATCACGCATACTTCAATACCATACGCACGAATAACTCTTTGGGTATGGCAAGGACTATGATGACGTTCCTTTATTGACAAAAACGGAGCCGAATCATTACCAATGGATCATTCTCTTGTTTGCCGCAGATTTACACTAATGCTGAGAAAATGTTTCATGGGGTCTTCAACTCTTCATGCCATAGTAAACTGTATGTATATGATACTTTATGTGCTGTGTTTATTTTTTAACAACAGTACATCAGTAATTCATACCATTGCAGCTCTTGTTTTTTTTTGGAATATGTTTGAGATCCGTTGTATTCAGATAGAGAAACTAATCAACGCATGTATTTTTAGAAATCAAATTGTAGCTCTTGAAATTATTCTGTTTACCCCCTTGAACGATCATATCTGCATTTGGAATCTTTTGCATCCTCCAGCATGCTTGAGAAAAGCTTATGGGTTATGACTGTCTTTTTCACATCAGGAATACCAATTTGTGGATGGAAATAACATAAGCATATAGCTGCAGGAAAGTGGAATCTTACTCTTTTGTCGTGAATTGAGAGTGACAAGTGTATGTGAAGTACTTTTGGAGAGTAGAAGATGTGTGATCGTTCTAAACCGATATATGACTTGATCCCTGCAATAGATTCTTGTCCCATTCATCTATCTTGCAGTGGTTGTAGCTTCTCTGTCACACAATATGATAAGTCTCTAGTTGATTGTTACTGATATTCCATCCACTTTTTCTGTTATTGAACACCCTTCTGAGTTTGTATCGCAAAAATTTGATGAGGAAAGATTTGCCCTTGCCATCTTTTGTGGATTGGCCTAACCACTAGGGTGTCTGTAACAATTCCTATCAGTAGGAAGAGCAGATTATGAAATAACAGGATTTTTTATTACTTTCGGAAACTTCATAGAAACTTTGTTACCAGTATGTTTCATTAGCTCTTGTGCATTGTTATTGCTTTAGCATATCAAGCTGTCCTAACCGAGCAAAGAATAGTTGTACTTCAGCACTATAAGACTATTTTTAGAAGCTTACCACTTTTCGGGTGAGTGCTCTGGTGCTTTTTCTGTCTACTTTTGCATGGACTAATCCTGCGTTTATGGTGCACTAATAATTGATGTCATTGACATCTCAGATTTTACTAATGCTCTAAACTTTGCTACTGACAGAGCTTATTAATTTAGTTATTGATTTTTTTCAGAAACTTTTTTCATTTTAAGGCATTTGATGCAGAGTGTCCTCAAAATGCCAGAAGTTTTTGTTTCCAGAAGCAGATTTCAACTAGGAAAGCTAGAGTAACTACCAGTGCACTCCTTCATAAGAAGATAAACTCATATGCAGAGGCTTGAGTTATTAAATTCAAAAACACAAGGTTCTCAAGGCGCCAGGTGTTCGAGATTATCTCTGGTTCCTCACTGGTCCCTTAGAGAATCAGCTAATCCTTGTTGCTATCAGCTTTGAGTTGCCTAACCAATCACTTTCACTTTCTTCTGGTAGAGAACTTCAATTGAAGGTCACACGCCGAATCTTGATACCCCAGTCACTAGTGTAATGGATCTAGGTAGAGACCTCACTAGAGCCTGCAATAAAGAATTATTCGAAGATGGTGACTGAATTGTCCTTTCTTTTAATATTTTTGATAAGGATTGTCCTTTATTTTGATCATATGCAGTTATGTACATCCAAAGCTAAACATCGTGTTCAGACAAGTAAGGCTATAGATACATGGTCTGATGTGTCTCGACATCTAATCATTTGCTGTGTTTGCTTCGTTATTTGTTTAATACTCCCTCCATATTCAATTTTGATTTTGTTACGACCTAAAGTTTAACTCAACTTTGAACTAAACTCTTACGTCCTAACGTCTTCAAAATAAGTCCGGAGATAGTACTTCAGTTCATATGCCCATGTAAGGTTCATGCATATGAACATAAAAGAGGTAGGTCAAACATGTTGCTGCCCTTTACAGAAGACGACTTGTTGAAGCTTAAAGTCAAACAAAAAGAATAGGTTAAGCCCCCTCTCATAACAATGTGTGCTTGTTTAGTCAATAATGCCATGGACAAATTCTGGCCTCCGCATATTCATTGGGCTCTAAAATATTGAAGTCATCTATACCACCTGTCATCTCCTGAATTATTATAAAGTTATAATGAAGACAAATCGAAAAGATGAATCATATATGGATTTATTTGTTTTATTTTTGTTCAGGGAGCATGTGGAATGTTTTGATACCATAGCTCTAGAGCCAAACAGGATGGTTGAAATGGCAATGTCAATACGCTTATTGGCTTGCCTAAAAAAAGTTGCTTATGGGCGGTGTTGGCTGGAGACATCACAGAACGAAGAAAAATATCACAAGTTGGGCAGATATATCTTAAAATTGGTTGAACTACCAAGTAGTATTTCGTTGTTTGGGTATTCTCGTTTACGGAATATTCAAAATGTATGCCTTCCAAAATGAAGAATTAGCAACCTTTACATGTGGTATATAAAAATGATTTTGCTCCATTTTCTTTAACATTTTTGCCATTTTTACCTAAGCAGTGTGCACCTAAAGACCCTAATAAATACTTCGATGGAGCCTGGCTGACACAGTTTTTAAAGGGTAGACTCAGGGATAATTGAGAGTATATCAAACACCCAAAGTCCACCCTCCACAAGGCAGACGACAGTACCTCTCTGAAAAAATGGCCTCTAATGTTTGTGGTCCCTGCAGAACTATATACATATTTTCTTAAAAGAAACCTATGTTTTCATTGTTTAGATGTGTTAAAAATTCAACTGAGTCTGAGTTACCTTGCAAATAGATATAACAAAAAAAATACTCAAGAGGCTCAACCATGTTGATCACTGAACTAGGATCAAGAGGTTCATGTTAAAGTTGTCAATTTCAAGCATGGAAAAAAAATGTGTGCACAGTTCTTGTCTAGTGAAATGAGATAGAACATGTCATAAAAATAAAATTCATAAACCTTGAAGGCTTGAATACGTCTGCACATCAAGAAATTCTTGTAGCACTGTCAGGACAGGGAAAAGATATACAAACAAAGTGCAACTGGACAAGAAAACAAACCAAAAGACAAAACCAACAAGCAACATAACAAATGCACAAGAAGTCCTTATCCCCTGCGTCAAGTGTTGAAAACAATCTGTGATCCAACGGGAACGCGTATGCTACATATTCTCATCGCTCAGAACTGCTTCCCCATACATGTTCTTCCTCCTCCGAGCAGTCAATTGAGTGTTCTTGCCTCCTCTCCTCACAAGAGTTCCTGAAACCACACAGCACGAGACAAATCACCAAGAAACCGAGAGGAAATTTGACTGAGAGAAACATCCCCGCCACCGCCGAGCTTGTATCTGAATGAGAAGATGATACCTTTCATAAAGCAGAGGAATTCCAAGATGAAACATTGCCTCCACTAGAAGTCCCTTGAACAGAAGCTCCATGAATCCAGTGATGGAATCGCAAGGACCAAGAAGAAATTATTGCAAGCACGCAAACGAATTAGCAACCTTTACATGTAGTATATAAAAACGAATCCGCTCCGTTTTCTTTAACATTTGGCCAGTTTTACCTAAGCAGTGTGCAGCTAATATAGAGACCCTAACAAATACTTCGATGTAACCTGGCTGACACAATTTTTAAAGGGTAATAAACTCAGGGAAAACTGAGAGTATATCAAACACCCAAAGTCCACCCTTCACACGGCAGACGACAGTACCTCTCTGAAAATTGGCGTCTAATGTTTGTGGTCCCTGCAGAACTATCTACATATTTTCTTAAAAGAAACCTATGTTGTCATTGATTAGATATGTTAAAAATTCAACTGTGAGTCTGAGCTCCCTTGCAAATAGATATAACCAAAAAATGCTCAAGAGGCTCAACCATGTTGATCATTGAACTAGTATCAAGAGGTTCATGTTAAAGTTGTCAATTTCAAGTATGGAAAATGTGTGCACAGTTCTTGTCTAGTGAAATGAGATAGAACATGTCATAAAAATAAAATTCATAAACCTTGAAGGCTTGAATACGTCTGCACATCAAGAAATTCTTGTAGCACTGTCAGGACAGGGAAAAGATATACAAACAAAGTGCAACTGGACAAGAAAACAAACCAAAAGACAAAACCAACAAGCAACATAACAAATGCACAAGAAGTCCTTATCCCCTGCGTCAAGTGTTGAAAACAATCTGTGATCCAACGGGAACGCGTATGCTACATATTCACATCGCTCAGAACTGCTTCCCCCATACATGTTCTTCCTCCTCCGAGCAGTCAATTGAGTGTTCTTGCCTCCTCTCCTCACAAGAGTTCCTGAAACCACACAGCACGAGACAAATCACCAAGAAACCGAGAGGAAATTTGACTGAGAGAAACATCCCCGCCACCGCCGAGCTTGTATCTGAATGAGAAGATGATACCTTTCATAAAGCAGAGGAATTCCAAGATGAAACATTGCCTCCACTAGAAGTCCCTTGAACAGAAGCTCCATGAATCCAGTGATGGAATCGCAAGGCCTCGAACGAAGAATCAGCACTGGTGGAAGCAAGGAGGAGTCGGCGCAGAGGAAGAAGCTACGGCATGTGCGGCTCCCCTTCTGGTCGTGCCCTCCAAACCGGCCTCCGGGCACCTGAGCTGGCTACTGGGCTGGTGTTCTTCTTCGCGTTCAATTCGTGCTTGCCTCTCTTCCTCCTCTCTTCTTGGCGCCTTTGTCCTTGAGTTTCTGAACAGAGTCCAGGGCACAAGCTAAAAACCTTGTGCCCCTGTGTTTCCTGCCCCTCTCTGGTCGTAAGACGACATGGCTCTGCTTTTCCTGTGATTTCGTTGCGAGTTTGTTCCTATCTTGGGAGAAGGGCTCCTGTCTGTGCGGTGTTCTTGGGAACCAGGGCGTTGGTGTTGCTGCTGTTTGCCTCCTTGTTTCGTCCTGTCTAAGCTTGCGGGTCCTTGGGCTTGGGCTTGTGACATTCTGGTTCTGGAGGCGAGTTCTTGGCCCTTGCGACTGTAAGTTCTTGGGTGCGAGAGCTATCTGTCTTGTCCCTGCTGATCCCTCGGAAGAAGAAAACGGCTCCTGCTCAAGTTGCACTTCCTTGTTGGGAAGGAGACACTTTCTTCTGGCCTTGATCTTCATATATATGCCGCTCGCCTTCTCTCCGTGGCCTGTCAGCTCGCTCTGATTCTTGGGAGTGTTCCTGACACCACATTCTTTCCGCCGGAAAACTTTAGTTGTACTGCTATGTCCTTGTGCCTTGCGGATCATCATCGCTGTGGCAGCTTGTTGGAAGGCGACATGAGCTCTGTCCCCTTGAGTGACTCAGGGCTCTACACTGGTTTCGGTGGCGGCCATGATCATGAGCTTATTAGCCAGGTGCTGGGAGCGTCGTCGACGTCCCCTGTCGTTTTGGACAGGAATGCTCAGGAGCTGGACGCGGCTGCGGCGAAGGATGTGGGGAAGCGGAAGGGTGACCGCACCGAGAGCCTCAAGAACCACAGCGAGGCCGAGCGGCGACGGCGGGAGAGGATCAACGCGCACCTCGCCACGCTCCGCGGCATGGTGCCCTGCACCGACAAGGTGACACTGCTTCGCTCGCTCTTCCTATGTACTCCACCCTGCTGGTACAAGAGCTTTGCTTTGTTCCATCCATGGCGTTCGGTTGTTGCATTGCACCCTGCTCGATGTCGATGCCAAGCCACGAATGGCGTGCCGTGGTGGCGAGCCGGCGCACCACCGACGTGAACGTGGCTTGGCATTTATCGGAGAACGTGGGCCACATTTACTGTTGTATGGCCCAACTAGAGCCCGAGCTGAGCCAACCCACGTGGCCCATACACCACCTGACATCTGGTTTCCTCCTTGGCACGCAGATGGACAAGGCCGCGCTGCTGGCGGAAGTGATAACCCACGTCAAGAAGCTCAAGACCAACGCGGCGCGCATCAGCCAGCACTGCCCCGTCCCGGCAGACGCCGACGAGGTCACCGTCGAGCTGGTCCACGACGGCGGAGTAGTCCTCGTCAAGGCGACGCTCAGCTGCGACGACGGCGCCGACATCCTCGCCGACGTCAGGGACGCGCTGCGGCCGCTCAGGCTCAGGGTCGTCGGCTCCGAGGTCACCACGCTCGGCGGCCGCGTCCGCTTCACCTTCCTCATGTCGTCGCCGGCCGGAGGCGACGACGACGTCAGCGTGGGCGGCGTGCACCAGGCGCTGCAGTCCGTCCTCGACAAGGCCAACAACGCGCTCGAGTTCGCGCCCAGGGCGTCGCTGCTCAACAAGCGCCGGAGGTTCTCCACGTTCGAGTCCTCCAGCTCTTCGTCCTGACAGATTATTCAGACAAGGCCCTTAATGATAGCAAACCTTATCAGGAGTACTACGCATGAACCGAAAACAAGGCCGTACACCTTACACATGATTGATCGAGCTAGTACGCTACTCTTGCCAGGCAAAGTTACCGTGACTTAATTCTACAAATTACACTAGTCGTTTCCAAGATATTACCAGGTTTTCAATGCTCCTGTTATTTGCCTTTAAATTTGTAATAAGAACAATTAATTTGCTTCCACCTGCATGCTGACAGAGTAAGAGAGTTACAGTATTCTTCACTGTAATTAGAGAATTTACGAGCAGCTGCCCCCCTTCATCATGTATGCAAATGACAGCTTTTTACTCGGTTGTTTCACCCCTGCATGTGCCGGATTTCAGATTAATGGTGGTGAGAATCGTGAGATCGGTCCAGCTGCCGCGCGCTCAGCAATCAAAGATTGGTAGATATATATGTTGATTTTTCAAATTCGAATCTCGCAAACACCGAGAGCCGACCAAATCTTTTGCCTGTTGCATTGCATCTGAAATATTGCGCCAACATGCATCTCCTTGCAACAGAGCTCCTGCCTGTATCAGTTCAAAGACCCTGTGCCCGGAGTTGAATGTTCAGAGGAATAATCAATGATCTCAACTGTGTTAGAGTTAGGATTGAACTAGCCGAATTGATTCCTCCAACCTTAGATGGGTGGGTATATATATCCAACACACATGGGCCTCTGTATGGGCCAAACACAC
>LAPY01000307.1:0-15863 GCA_000970635.1 Eragrostis tef | reverse complement strand
AAGTAGACGGCAGCGACTGGCGGGCCGAGGTTGTAGAGCTCGGCGAAGTCGCGGGTGCAGAAGTTCTGACGCCACCCCGGAGGGTACACCGTCTCCCGGCCGAGCTGTTGATAGAGCAGAAACACCAGCCGGTGGATTCCCAGAACCGGCCGCGGGCTCTCGTAGCACATCACCTCAGTCCCTACACCAACACAAGTGTTCATATGTTCGAGTTAGCACCCAGATTGATCGATCTGTGTGTGTTGGACATACTCTAGTTTTAATCTAGAGAAGGGAGTGATTATTCACCAGGCATACCAAAGGAAACTCCTGTCGTCGCCGGGATGTCAGTGACTAGCCTGCATTAGAACATCAAAGTAGCTTTGATTTAGCGCATGGGTATATAATCATCACCTCGTCCATAACCATATATAGTTGAAGAGTGCAAATGCAGTAACAAAGAGTGCATAACCATAGTTGAAGCAGAAGAAAAACACCATTGCTGTGTCGAGCTCCTCCATTGAGACATTTGGATATATTGAAAAGAGACTATATATATAGAGAGAGGGGAAATTGTCATTTTATCCCTCAGCACTCACTTGTTTATTACTACTACCGGTTTGATAATCATATGAAAGTGTTATACATGTTTATTGGATTTCAAACAGAAGTTGTTTGATTGGCTAATTGAGTAAAAATTCACACTGTGCTACAAGACGGTATTTTTAAAAGTATCTTAATTTTTTGACTGAATAATTTGTTTACATTATGCTCTATAACAAAATGGTATCATTTGTTGTATCTACCATGAGCTACATATGTTCCACAAGGGAAACTTTTTGAGGAGTAAGGCCACCATATAAGGACTAAGGCAATGAAGACAGGGCCATGCCGAGGATGCTACACCTTTTGCTTTGCATTGAATTACACGTCTCTTGTATGCAGGCGTTCATATATGTAGGAAATCACTCCAACATATAAATTCTAAATAAATAGCCACACTATTAAATTACACGTCCGAGGAGTACCTCACACTTTTAAATTCTAAATAAATAGCCAAACTATTCCCACATAAAAAATCACTGAAACAGGGGCCATCTAGCAGTTCATGCAAACAGTCAAGAAAATTCCTTTCGTTCATCGTGGCACTTTTTTTTTTGTATAAGCAGCTGATTGTTGAGTTCCCGCATTGCCTATTTCACTTACATGGAAGACATTTGCAAAATTAACTATGATCATATAAAGGATAAAGACAGTGGTTCTGGATATCATAGTTGGGACTTTGATCACTGTTTTAAGATTTTTTTTCCTCCAACTAACATGTGTTTTTTAGGGAAAACTACCTCATGTGTTTTGTTAATGTAAGTGTACTTTAAATGAAAGTCTACCAAACTTTTACCACCAATTTCTCTTTTAATATTTTGTCAATTGCTGGAAACTCAACATCATATCGAAGCACTTTTTAGTCAGTTCATGCAAGTTTTGCACAATTAATCCTGCAAATATCTTTGATGTGTGTTAATCGCATCTTACAAGTCTGATTATTTTTTTTTACAAATGAATTATGCCTAAGTTAGAATATACTACCGCATAGTAGTAGAATTTTGGAACTGGAGTGGTCCCAATGCACCGTATACGTACGGGATAAGATCTTGCAAGTGAGAGTTGTGCTTTCTTCCACGGAAGAGAGACAAGAAAGAGAACAAGATCGATCACATGTCGTGATCTTGACATGCAATCAGCACGAATGAAGCTAGCTAAGAATTGAAGCATGAGTAATGGTGCACGAAGGTCCAGATTTGCTCAGACGATATGAAACATTCAGACGGATTTGCAAATTGCGGCGCCTACAGATCTCTCAAAACTACACATGTACAGTAGTGCACGCGTGATGGAATTAGCGGCGCGCGTAACAAGGTATTAGTACTACTCACCAGTGCAAGTACTCCCTAAGGTTGGGATCACTCGGGCTTGGAGCGTCCGGATCCACCATCACCTGCAGATTTACACAGTTTTGGAGAGTGTTCATGTAAGGTCATAGCTAGTTGGAGTAGTGGAAGCTAGTAGAGTGAATTCGAGCACACAAGAGTTCAGTGCAAGAGTGCACGGCACGGGACGTACCAGGGTGTAGAAGGTGCGCATGTCTGGGCCTCCGACCTCGACGCGCGGCTGCTCGGCGACGGCGGTGGAGCGGAGCTCGCAGCCGTTGGAGATCTCGCGGGAGGCGTACACCACCCGCAGCGGCACCCGGCGCACGAACGGCTCCACGATGTCGCCGATCACCCGCCCAACAACAAGCGGATCACCACGATCCATCCTTTCCCCTTACTCCTGATGGATCGATCGATCTCTGGTTGCTCTCGTTGGAGTAGGTTAATTGCAACCACGATCGACCAGGGTTGTTCGTCGCGCGTCGACGACGACTTTTATAGAGAGCGCACAACACAATCTCCCGTGGTTGTTCACGAGCTATACTAGCTCGCTTGCGCTGCGGAATGAGCAGATGGGGCCCGGCCTGTGCTGATTGGGTCCGGGTGGGCGAAATCGGCCGGCGTCCATCCGCGGCGAGGCGAGAAGACGACGAGACGAGACGCTTTCTCTTGGGAAAGAGAGGAGTAGTTTGGGTGGACAAGCACGGGGGCCGGGTCAAAAATACACTCGAAAACAAGGAGCATCTGCTGTCTCCTCCTCATCTTGTATACTACGAAAGACCTGGACGCGCGGCTGCTCGGCGACGGCGGTGGAGCGGAGCTCGCAGCCGTTGGAGATCTCGCGGGAGGCGTACACCACCCGCAGCGGCACCCGGCGCACGAACGGCTCCACGATGTCGCCGATCACCCGCCCAACAACAAGCGGATCACCACGATCCATCCTTTCCCCTTACTCCTGATGGATCGATCGATCTCTGGTTGCTCTCGTTGGAGTAGGTTAATTGCAACCACGATCGACCAGGGTTGTTCGTCGCGCGTCGACGACGACTTTTATAGAGAGCGCACAACACAATCTCCCGTGGTTGTTCACGAGCTATACTAGCTCGCTTGCGCTGCGGAATGAGCAGATGGGGCCCGGCCTGTGCTGATTGGGTCCGGGTGGGCGAAATCGGCCGGCGTCCATCCGCGGCGAGGCGAGAAGACGACGAGACGAGACGCTTTCTCTTGGGAAAGAGAGGAGTAGTTTGGGTGGACAAGCACGGGGGCCGGGTCAAAAATACACTCGAAAACAAGGAGCATCTGCTGTCTCCTCCTCATCTTGTATACTACGAAATGAAACGAAGCCAGCTCGACACGATGGGAAAGCGGATCCCATGCACCCACGGAAGACATATCCGATCAAAGTGATCAGTCTCTGAGACTGCACGTCGTCTAGCTCGAGCCCGCCCGGCCCGGGGGCTAGCTAACTGTGGATGCGGAGAGGCTACTGTTCCATTGAGCCGCCGGCGTGCGTACGTCGAGTTACCTGCGCCACAACAAATCCTTGCGGCCGGCGTGTGAACTCTTGGCACAAAGATATTTCGCTTGCTAACCATGCATGATGCATGTGTCTTTGTCACCTAGCTAGTAGTACTAGCTCTAGCTCGCACGAATACACTCAGCTGGAAAAATAAAAAGATTCAACTTTTCGAACCCAGAGAGAGAGGAAGAGAGCTAGCTTTGTCGCTGTGACGCCTGACGCGACAGGGGATTGGCTAGTGCATAGATAAGGCGTCCTTTTTGTCGCCGGCGCGTTGCTCTCACGCCCCATCATGTCATCATGCTCTGTCGAGTTCCCATTGGCTCTCCACCGGACTTTCTCTCTCCCTTCAGTACCGGGTCTCACAGTCTCGCCGTCCACCGCACCGGGTTTATCACCCCGCTCTCGTTAACCCGTGGTTTCACAGCAGATGCCTGGGATCTCGGCTGCCATTAGTCCAGGGCATCGACACGTCAACGGGGTCCAGCCATTCATTCCGCACAGTATCACGGTTCCATCTTCTGATTGGACAGGATGCTCCAAACCACGATTTTATGCGCCAGTCTTGTTGACTCTTCTCCTTCTTTTCGGATGCGGAAAGCCTATATGAAGTAACACAGCTAGTACTTGCTTAACCCAGGCCCCAAACTATCTTGACAGTGCTTGTTTTGCTCTCTCTCTGCTCTTCTATTTACTTGGAATAATGGTGACATCGCCAAACGGCCACGAGTCATCACGCCACTTGACATCACATGTAGCTGTCGACATCATCAGCTTTATCCCAATGATCAGTTATCAAGATTTTTTTGGATGTGTACCATTGGAAAGGTAGTCCTGCACGAGGCAAGCTTGCGTACAATGAAAAAGACAATCAAAATCGGCAGATTAACTAGTTGCGTTATCGTAGTCGTTTGTGCAGGGTCAAGTTGTCCTAACAGACTGTTCATTAAAAAAAAAAGTTGTCCTAACTGAACCTGTAACTAAACGTAGTGTGTGTATTTGGCTCGACGAGTGTGAAGGTGATGGATCATCTCACTCTTGGTTTGAGGAATACGTACGATAGTTGATTCAGAATCATAATCTTATCCCTCATGAGCGCACATTCCTGTAATTAAATGTATAGCACACACATGAGGAATGTATCCATCCCACAAAATAAAAAGATGATCTCATGCATGATGGACCAATTCATCTATATGATTAATCCATTCCTCAAATCAAACAATCCCATAATGCATAAAATGATCGTGACAAATAAAAACTTATAGTAGTAAAGAATTATGCTTCTTGGATACACTTCAGATAGAGAATGTGTTGTGCACGGAACATGGTAAAAACCTCTTGGAAAGGTAAAACTAATGATGACAGCTTAGTATAGAACATCTTGTGGGATTCTTGTCGAGTGTGGAGGAAAAGAAAGGTGATATTGCATTGAACATTTGGAAGTACTCTATCATACCGTCAAAGACTTCGATGGCACGGAGAAAAATAATTGAAATAATCTTCCATTGGAGAGCAACAAAGCATCACTATTGTCGCCTACTGCGAAGAGCGACTACAACTAGTGCATCTCCTCTTGATGGTTCAATCCTAAAAAATCGTAGCGAGGGTACATATGTCCCTGCTTAGCATAGCTCGAGCTTCAATAGCAAACATTTTTAGTTGCAATTGGAGCTATGGGTTGACTGAGCCTGATTAGTTGACACATTGTTTTTGTTGTGTACTACTAAAAATAAAGGTTTATAGCCTATATTATCTCTAAGTCCTGCATGGATCTCTTAGTTGGAGCTCTCTCAAATAGGGTCATAATATGCAATTGCAAAATCTCACTTGGATCCTATCAGGATCTCAACAGTGAGAAAGGTCCAGCTGGTGGCTGCCCTGTAGGCACGTACTAACACGGTGAAACAGAACCATTCGTGCAATGCAGAGCAGTTGCAGGTTTGCGAACAGACTCCGCGAACAGACTCCCCTGGACTCTAGCCGCAGAATCTGAAATAGTGGATGCGTCATGTCCGTCTGCGCTCTGTCTTTGCTGCCCGCCAAAGATCTGTATCTGCTGCTAGAGTCCGTGGCGAGCGCGCGCGGGAAATATCGTCGCAGATGCACCGTGCGTACGTGCGGGCCGCCACGGGCAGATTTTGGGCTAAAGAACAAGGTCATCGACAGGCCCAAGGACCAACTTGGGGGAGTCAGGCGGCAAGCACACGCCACGCCGCGTCCTATCAGTCAGCCCAGTGTTGTACTACTACTCGAAATCGAGCTATTCCCATGCCGACAACAAATTACTGTTCCATTCCGTACCGTCGTCCCTACCTCCTGGGTCCTGGCTCCTATACGACGCCGATGAGTTTTTGGTTGTTCTTCCTGGTGAAACATGAATTTTGCAAAAAAAAAAATTCTTTGCTTGTTCACGTGAAACGTAATTTCTTCACAACTTTGAATCAATTCTTTCAGAAATTTACATTTATCTGCTCTGCCCCGGCCCCTGGGGTTCGTTCAACCTTGTAAACTCACGGGAATTTGGCTAACCGCGGCCCGCTCGACAGACAGCATGCTTCGCTTGTCGCTGAAAAGGGTAATGACGTGAGATTCAGGATGTACTGTGACATTTTAATCCACATATGTGCAGTTAATTGCGTGACGACTCTCCTAGTGCATGCCCAACACACTGCCTAAGAGCTGAAACTCCCATTAGCTGCTTCAAATTAAAACGAACTTAACCAAAATGAGAGCCTTCATGAACGAACTGATTCATATGAGAGCAGATATTTCTGTCAGTTCAGAAAGAACTCATTCAGATACGGAGCAAACAAGTGGTACCATCAAGAGCATTGGTACTTTCATCCGTATTATGTACATTCTATACTGTTCTCTGTAGTCCGAGCGCCCATGCTAAGATGAGCTATCCTCTCCTGACACCTCAGTTGGCTAATAAGCAATGCAGCAATTTCGACAATTCAACAGAAGAGAATCCCACAACCGGTCCAACTTCTGCTTCGTTGAGCTGTAGCAGCGAGCTTGTCAGCGAAGTGAGCCGTATTTCTGATATGGGGCCAAATGTGGGATCGAAACTGAAAATTGGGCTAAAAGGGGACACATGCTGATAAATACTATGACGGAGATGGTGATGACTCTTCAGCTGAAATCTGCCCTATCGATTTTAGCTCCCAGTTGGGTACATTGATATCTGGTGAATCAGATTTTGAAATGAACAGGGCCTTGTTGTGAAACTTTTGAAGTGTTTTCCGGTGACCGATGCTTATGTAAGTAATGCCCGCAGCTTCAATCTGACTGTATAGATGAGCCTGCGGAACAAATTAAACCCATCAGAGTTGGCACGGGAGTTGGTTGGGGTCCATGTTATTTCAGTATCCATAGAGAACACCAACCCCTTTCATTTTTTGAGTCATTCAAGAATATCAGTGTAGTTTGGTGGGTTATGAATCCAAGTTTACCATTATCCACAATTCGAACAAAATAAGAACATGACCAGACTCAGAATTATTACCTCATTTGGTTCATCTAGTGCACTTGTCGACTCATCCAATAGGACCAAAATGGGTTTAGCAAGTAATAACCGAGCAAATGCAAGACGTTGCTGCTCCCCCAGGGAAAGAACACTGGCCCAATCATGCATAGAATCCAAGCCATTGAAACGAGGCAATATATAGCCCAGCTTTACAACCTCAAGCACTCTGATCAGTTCAGAAGTTGAGGGCACCTCAGGCTTCATGCCAACAACATCTGATGTGGACGCTTCAGACAGAAACGGAAGCGTATCTGGTACTAATTGAACAAAAGCAACTTTAGCATAGGTGCACATGCATATGTTCGAAACTTGCAGTCATGAGTACTATTACACCTGAGGCCAAATTTAGTGACAATAGCACAAAAATAGAACCAATGTCTTGAAATACATAAAGACTTCTTTTATAATATTTTCCTTCAGATTGCCAAAAACTTGACTGCAAGCCACCCACTAGCTAAAAGTGAAATAGCACAAAGCCATGAACCATGCTGGCATTCATCAAACAAAGGAACTTTATCAAACAAATCAACTTTTTAGGTTCAAATCAAAATATCATTTACGTCGGCACAAACAATAAAAAAAATATTGATATTATCACCTAAATTATGTTTTTATTTTCATTATTTTCTTTCTTTAGTTTATCAAAGATTTTATCCCCTCCAGCACAAAAACTTGGTACTATCTTGTACAGATATTTCATGTTCATTCAATTTCCAGGGCACTGTTATTTGAGTGGAGAGTTTTTTTTTTCTTTCCCTTTTTTGAGCTCGAGTGGAGAGGGTAGTTACAGTAGATGCCACTGCTAAAGAGCAACATAGTTACCTGTATTTTGAGGATCGTCATTTGGTGAGTTACGAACATTTTCAGTCCATGTAGGATATAGTAATTGCTGGCGAAGTGTTCCCAAAACCATGTATGGTCTTTGTGGGACAAAGAATATGCCATTATCTCTTCTCTGTCTGGAACTTTGAAGCAGTTCTTCACCCAGTTCTTCACCCTCTGACTTCTTGTTGGATGACTCATCAGAACTTGATTTTGATTCAGAACCTCTCACATGGTATATGATGTCCCCAGTACCACTAGTCCAAAGGCCGGCCAAAGCACGCAAGAGTGAGGTCTTCCCACTTCCGCTAGGTCCCATCACCTGAAAGTGAAGATAAGGATATCACCTCTGTCTAGTGTCAACATTTTATTTGCCAAATCTACAACTAGTCAAGAAACAAAATACCAGTAAATGGTCCTTGTCTTTTAGTTCCATAGTGAGGTCAGTAATAAGAATATTTCCGCTCCTTGGTGTTAACAATGTCAAATTGCGGATCTCTAGAATCACGCATGGATCAGATTGTGTTAGTGATCCATTAGAACTAAGAACTGAAGGACCACTGGTCTTGAAAATAATGTTGATCCCATCAATGATGTCCTGTTGAGATGATTGAGAAGATCCATTCCCATCCAACAAATCATCAAATTCACCTATTACCAAGAATTTGTTAATATATTAACAGAGAGGGAGAAGGAAAGGAAGGAGTGGGAGGGTGGGAGGGTGGTCGGAAAGAGAGGTCACCTAGACGATCAATAACTGCTGAGAATGCACTGATTGATTGAAACTGGAAAACAATGAGAGAAAAATCACTAAGAATGTGATTAAAAGCAGACACTGATTGGTTTATTACTCCAAACTCAATTTTCCCTGAGAAGTACATTGGAGCCACAACTGCAGCTGGCAGGATCTGAATTAAGTATCGATAACCATTGGTGAAAAACTCCAGGTTCCGAGAAGCTATCAGCAATTCCTGCAGGTTCCGATAACCATTGGTGAAAAACTCCAGGTTCCAACATATATGAACCGGAGAGTTAGATTAATTATTTATAGTAAGGGTTCTAGCGAATGAAAACATGGAGCTTCAAGAAGGATAGAGTATGCAGAGCCGATTACAAGGTTACAATCCGATTTGTTATCCCCAACAAATAGCTTACTGGATATTTTACTACAGTTGAAATAATAGATAATACCATATCCCTAAAACAATAGATAAAACCATATGCAAAAATAGAATGCTGGATGTTACTATTGCAGCAAGGTATATAAAATATCTACGCTTATACAACAGCAGATGCAACCCTCCAATGTCATGGGATCATAGCTACATATTTTTCACCTGACACAGTGTCATCATTATGAGTGGTCTTTTGGGGCACCTTAGAGTTAGTAGCTCTTTAATTCGATTATTACAAAAGACAAAATTATGATGCAGCAGGGGTGATTTCTATGACCATCCAAACTCATTGCTAACAAACCATGACATAGGACCGTTAGTAACCTGCTTTGCGGATTCCGCACATTATTAGGCTTGCTACCGTTACCTGGTGATAGTTGATAACTGGCCTAGGAATGGTTTTCAAAGTGTCGAAAAATAAGAAGAAATAGCAGAACAGCACTTACACTTAAGTTGTCAAAGGCCCTCCTGAACCGATCCAACAAAAGTTGCAATTCGTTTTCCTCGCCGCCATAAAAAGCAATTGATTCAGCATTCTCTCTAACACGGACAAGTCCATACCGAAAATCAGCTTCTTTCTTCTCTTGCATGAAGTTCAGGTTCACCAAATTCTGTTGATGCAAGCACAAGCAACAATTAGTCGTTTGAAGAAAGAAAGTGTGTGAACAGTCAATATGCCTCAGTGAAAATTACAGATATGTAATGTTTCCATGTAGCTTACCTTGCCAAGGAAGACACTAATAGCAGTGCCACCAAGGGAGTAGACAACAAGAACAATGAATAATGGTGGATAGATTCCGTAAAGGATGTTACTGAAGGATATTAAGTCCACAGCAGCATTGAAAAGTGTGAGAGAAAATCCAAGTGCTGTTCCAGTGAATGCGCTGAGATCATCATTTATCCTTTGGTCTGGGTTATCAATCATTGATTGAGATTGAATCTTATAGAAAGTTCTGTTTCTAAAGTAACGCTTCATGTAATAACTTGTCATCCAAGATCGCCATCTCAAAGAAAGGGTTTCTCTTGCATAGTCTCTCAAGACAAAGAACTGCAGAAGAGTGGAAACAGGAATGTTGGCATGCTGTGTTCAAAAATATGAACATCAAGTCTGCTAAGAGCATAACTTAGAGATCCTGCATTATGAAACACAAAGCAAAGAAGCTACATTTTCTCTTGCTAGATGATAAAGAGAGTGGCATGGTGAAAGCAATTGCTCATAAACTCTGCTGGAAGGAATGAAGTTAAAGAGAGTGGCATGGTGGCATATTGATTATTCAGCGTGGTGTCATAAAAATATTCTGAGGTTTGACTTGTGCATATGGTCACATGCACACGTTTTCTTAAACAGAAGAAAGAACTTCAATTAAAAAATTAACAATAATTTTGGTTTGCACCTGTAAGATAACTATGAAAAATTACATACTCGAATTTTATGGCCTCTGAGCCCTTGTTTCGGCATAAATTGCCTCCGAAAACTGAAAAGGGATATTTAGACAAAACCTCATGAAAGTGTGCATACCAGCATGCACAGTAAAAAACTACGACCATGATCCTTTAAGATATTGGTATACTGAAGTTATATATTGTTTTCCTTTTGTCACTGATAGTAAAATGGAATCTTGCATGATTATAAATATTCTTAATATGATTAAATTTGTTTCATAATATGCTATTCCTGCCCAGGCGATATAAATAGTTGTAAGCAGGCTAACAGTACGAAGAGCAATACCTACAAAAGAGCAGCAATATGCTCACCGGAATTCCTCCAGCAAAAGCACCCAGGTAGTAGAGCAATTGTGTGGTAAACTTTTCCTGATCCTTATCTTGCAATACAACAACAACAACAACAACAACAAAGCCTTTTAGTCCCAAGCAAGCATTAGAAATAAAAGACGCGCTTCCTAATAGGGAAGGTTGCATACAGAGCTGAATGTCATTATCTAGTTTGGATATGGCAATTACAAAAGTCCAGGTGAGGTAACTTTGTGGTAATGAATACAAGCGTGCATGTATGTTAAGAGGGAACTACTGTCGCTGGCCATCCCTACTTATCTTAGTGCTCTGGCCACTTTGTTTGTTTAGTTATTTAGAATGTACACACTGGCATTACGAGATCATAACAATTTTAACAGAGTACCGCGACATACCGGCAAGGGCATTGTAGAAGTCACGGCCCAGAAAGTTAAATCCAACACTAATCCCCGTAGTCGCCAATGTGAGTGTGAACACAGCAGCAAGCCTCAGCCTTGCTTGGGTTTTATCCTCTGACCACCAGTAGGGGGCAGCAACTTTCCAAAATCTTGTAGCTAGCGTCTTGAGATCTGTACCGTCTCTCTACAAGTACCAGCATGACAAAAATGAAAAGTGTAGATTCATCAGCAATACGGCGTCACAGCACTGGTTTGTGAAAACGAAAATTTAGAAACATTGCAAACAGCAAGCAAGCATAAGGGCACCAGGGCAAAGTCACACTGAACTGGAATTAAAATCACAACAGTGGGTTTGGGAGCTTATCCTGCTTGGCATGAATCAAACTAGATTGAGGCACATTACGATAAAAGCACAAAACAAATTGTACTCACAGAAACTTCATTGAACAAAGTTTATTCACATCAGATAAACTGTCCTAAATGTCATCCTAAATTTCCCCGCATTCCTCTAAAGCCGTAGGCGGAAAAGGCAGCACACAGTTAGAACTTAGAACCTCATACAAGTGCTGACAGCGCGCCCCGACGGGTCGCAGGTCGCAGCACGAGCAGAGCATTACCTTCTCATCAGCGTCGGTGCCAGCAGCCTCTCCCCCTGCGGCGGCGGCCGGGGGAGGCGGCGCAGGCCTGCGGCAGCGCATGGCGGAGGCCACGGACTGAGGGAGAGGAAGGCGGAGGCGCGCGAGGGAACCGGAGCTGGAGGCGAGGCGGCGAGACGGGTGCGGCGAGGGTAGTGGTGGTGGTGGTTGCGGAGGTGAAGTGGAGAGGAAGAAGCACCACGTGGGGGTGGGGGATAACTGAACCATTGTTTGTCTTGTGTTTTTTCTGCTTTGTTTTTCGAGTCGCGCTAGACCGACGCCGCCGAGTTTCGGGAGGGAGCTTGCGTGCTCTTGCCGCGGGAGAGGAGCAATGGCGAAAAGCCGCAGCGGAGCGGACGGGATGCTCCTCCAGTTGCCGGTAGGCAATTCCGCGGCGAGAAAGGTGCGTCGCTGACATGAGGGGCGGATGGGACGTCGCTCTCCCTTGCGGTAGTGGTCAGGACGCCAGATTCGTGTCGCGCCGGGAAAAGAAGGGCGGCTACCACACGTAGCCTATCCACCGAAGGTTTTGTAAATCGGTCTAAAAAATTGTTTTTTTCTTTCAGATTTTGACCTTTATTTAAAATTATTTTTAAATTTGGATCATTGAAAAAAACTATTTTTAGTTTTAGTCTCCGACCACTGAACTCCGATAAATATAAATAAAAACACTACTCATTTATCACTTGTGCAGTGTCCCATGGTGAGGGCGTTACTCGCTCTTCACAAGGGCTCGGGTTTGAGTCTCAACACACACATTATTTTTTTTGTTTTTATTAATTTTGGGGAACATAATACAAACTAAAAAACTAAAAAATACACATAACCAAAATACACTATTAATTAATTATATAACTTCTATGACCTTTTTCACAATATTTACTAATGTATCAAATACTAATGCTAAAAGAGTAAAAGTAGCCTTTGATAAATAAAGCGACCTTATGTTCTCTTGAAAATAGAATCCTTCTAGTATTCTTTGAGATGAAATCTTCAATTATATCTTCATACTTGATCTGCTCCATGACATCACTTTCAAGTGCTATTGTCACTAATCCATTAAATTTTTCTTGTGTCATAGTAGAATGCAAATAAGACTTCACCAACTTAAGTTTGAAAAAGCTCCTTTCTAAGCCTCAACTAAGTTTATCAAGCAGGTATCAACCTCATTCACTTCGCACAACATGCCTCTCAATCTGATCAACATTATTAGCTTCTGAAATTTGATTTTCTAAATTAAATTGAGGCTTTTTTGCAGAAATATATCAAGAGCACCCCTTTGAGATTGAGCTGCTGCTTCTAGTCTTTGTTTTTTCTTACGTTTTTCAAAACTAGTCATCATTTCTAATGACATTCACTAATTGGCAGTCACTACCTGACTGGCCAATTACTCTCGATTATGGTATTTAACCATGTATTAGTCCCGTCTTGATTAATACAAGGCGGTCAGATTGTAGAGGATTTGAGTGACAAAAATGCACACTGACTTGCGGCCATGGCACACCAGAGAAAGTCTCAAAGAAGAAAACACGAAAAGACGTGGATACGCGCGCACTCTATCTCACATAGCTTTATTTCAGCCATGGTCACATGAACTACTATTTAAGTTGGTGTCCCTCACCATGCAACCACTTGCCCTTTGGAATCTCTTATTTTCCCAATGCGGTCGCATTAGCGGATCGTGGGGCTATCCACGTCAGCCCGGTAAACGCACATCGTCCGATACGATAAACTGTTGATATGAGCCGTCCGATGCGGATCGGGCCATGCCTTCGCCAGGTTGGTTCACCGCACCCGAAAGCTCCGGAACTCTCTCGGCCCGATTCTCCCCTCAGCTTCTTTCTTTCTTTACCGTCTGCGCCACGCGCGCCGTCTTCCTCCGTCTCCGCCTCCAACGCGCCCGCCTCCTCTGTTCGCGGCAGCGGATGCGTGCAAGCAAGCGGCATTTCGCGGTTCAACTCCATACGCGTCCTCTCTCCTCCCCGGCTAATCAATGTGAGTTGAACTTCCCCAGCCGCAGCCAAGGCTCCCACGAATCCAGATACGAAGCCTCACCCTGAGGTCTCGCGGCAAGAGAGAACGACCACAACAGCTTGAAGATGACGGAGGCAAGGCTTGCTGTGAAGAGCCTTGGATGATTATCTTGGAAACAATCACCGCGCCGTCCGCACTGTCTTCTCACCAGTTGCAGGATTTGCAGACAAGCAAGTTTGGTTTTGCAACGACATGTGCCAAGGTAAATGCTACTACAGCCAAATTTCGTTCTCTCCGATTCCTGCATATCTAGATAGAGTGCATCTCGAATTGCAAGTTCACTGGCGCTGATAGTAAAACCGATTGCAATCTCTTATGACCTAAGCAGCAATGTATATCAGCCTTCTTCCTTGTTTACCTCAACACAACTGTTTGATGAAATGTCGAGCTAGCACAAGATGCAGTAAAACACATCCATTCTATTGAGTTTGATATTCAGGACATACTCTTGATAGGCTATTTTTTAGATGATCTTTTACTTTGAATTTGTGCAAAATAAACTTAGTTTGGAAACTAATAACTAATTCTGAATGCTTAACTGACAGCTATGGTGATAAGAAAATTTTGCTTCATGCCTTAATCTCTACGAACTTTTCTATAAATTAATAAGTTACTGGAAGAGAAGGTGAGCGCGAGGGGAGGACATGTACCATGCTTTTGGTATACTGACCTGCTAGCTTTATTTGGCCCTCCTTCGAAATCTTATCGATAAATCGTTATAGGAAGTCTAGGAATGATTCAATCGGAATAGCACAAGTTTAATTAATAAGTTGTACAAGTTGATGTATAATGCATACAGCATTAAAAAGAAGTTCAAATGTCGCGGCAATGAACACATAGGGAATAGGGCCACTGTAGAAGCAAGCAGCTGCACATCTTAATTGTTATTTTCTCATTGGTTTGTGAATGTGGTCAATAGATGAATCAGGGATTACTTAAAATTTAGTCACATTGAGAAATTACATGTGAGTCTATTTTCACGATAAGACAAACGTCAACTTTAACATGAGAAAATCAGTGTGGTACATTTGTCCTTGGTATTAAAGAATCAAATGATAGGATAGTGATATTATACCAAATCAGTTTGCTGATTCTGTTAAAGCTTTCCCCAGTCTCCCAGTTGCTATGATAATTCTATGCCTTTTTCATCATGAGCCTGATCAAAAACAAACTTTGCCAGCTTAGGGATAACTTCGAGGTCCCAGGTTCTGAACTGTAAGCAGTATAGATAAGATTGATGAATCTGAAGGAGCAGCAGTAGCCTTACTACCCAATAAGGAATGGCTTAGTTATTACTCATTAGGCAGGAGGATCCTATGTCATATTTGTTTCACACGATGGGCATTTTGATTCTTAGCACCTCACCCTTCCACCTCTCATCTGTGCATCACATGTTTACAACTGTCACTTGTTTACTTTTCTTCTGCTACCCTTTTTATACATTACCAAATTAATTCCTTACATCGGTCTGACACTTTGTTTTCCACATACTGTAGTCACTAGGATGACCACGAGTGAGGTGGTCATTCATGCTGCTGCTCAGTACCACAAGAAAAGATTTTGATAACAATAGTTTTGTAACCTTGAACTCGAAGCCTGTAACCAAATGAACAAATGGATGTATGTTTCATTAATCCATTTCATAAGAGGGGGTGAAAAGGAAGTTGCAATATGTGCACTCATTGGCCATAACGGAGAATATCGACTTATGATCCATAGTTCCATGTGAGGATATGTTGCTAGAAAATTTCCTAACTCGTCGCAGACTCAATAAAAATTTTATGACCCATTTTAAAGTGCCCAGTACACAACCCAATTAATTGGGTCATCAGGCGCACCAACGGTGCGCAAGTGTTCTAGTTCCCTCTTGAATGGGTCACACAAACGTAGCCATTGTGGATGGATTGGCTTGCTGGTGGTGTCCTAAAAAATGGAGGCGCAAACATATCATATGGCGAGGATTAATGATGGCCAAACGAGCGGCCAGGCCCGGCACGGCCCAGACCCAAAAAGGCACGGCCTGAATCAATTTCGGGCCGGCAAGGCACGCAATAAGTTTCGGGTCGGGCCGTGCCAGCCCGCAGGC
>LAPY01000306.1:180834-205855 GCA_000970635.1 Eragrostis tef | reverse complement strand
CAACCACCCCAGTGCAAATAGTCAACATATATAACCAGCCACTATATAGATCTTATTTCAGTAGGAACAGAGCATGACAGTTACTAAACATAAAGCTAGAGTAACATGTATATTACGCTATCTCAATTATGTACAAACTTGACCACAACTTTAGTTGCGGTGAATTATGTTGCAAATGAGCAAGATCTACGAATTGTCTTCCTTTGGTTTCTGGCTGAGCTCTGAGTACTGTCCTCCCATCAGCTGCAGTATTTCAGTCCATAGGCAAGAAGGATCCCCTGTCAACGCGTCACTGATTAGCTCAGCGCTGCAGGAAGCGACTGCCCAAAATCCGGCCCTGATCTCTCCTAACAGCTGTTCGTAGTCCCAAGCCGCATGCCCAACAAAGAACCTCAGGTCCTGGGTCCTGATCGCACCACTCTTCATCAGAACGGCAGCCTTTTCCAGGTCAGTCCGGAAGCCGTAGCAGATGCCCGGTATCACCTCCTCAAACCCCTTGAGACGCGATTTGTTTTGGTCATCAGTCTTAACCAAGAACATGCTCATGTCAACAGGGCCTCCAAAGAAGAGGGGGGAATCGCCGAAAGGGGTTGCCTGGTCTCGGAAGGCTGGATTCACATGCTTGATCTTTGTGTATAGTGGCCGATTCAGGATGACTCCAAATGGGCCATCTAAGGTACCTCTTGATCCAAGCCTGAGGAGGAAAATGACGGTTCTTTCAAAGATACTATCATCATCAAGCGCCTCAGTAGCAACCAAGACACACCCTGCCTCAGGCATTGTAATAGCATGAGCCCACTTTTGAGGAAGCTGGTGTGCTGGATCCCCCTTCGATGTCTTCACTTCTGATGGAGCACTTGGATCAACAAACAGTTCCTGATCCAAAGAAAGAATTCCATTAGCTGGAAAGAAATGAAATTATAAATATGATAGGCTGATTAAATGCAGTTTTTTTAGAAAAAACTTCTTCATTTTTTGTCAAGAAATATTTCTTCTGCTAATCACATGAAGCTCATTGGTCACCTACAAAATTGATCTAAACTGATGTAAAACAACAGCTCATGCAATGGAAATATTGATCTCTTAGCAACCACCAGAACAAAAGATCAACTTATCAGCTTTCTTATTCTTCTTTAGAATATGACGGTTTGGACTTTGCACCCTTCCATTTGAACACCAATACAAAAGTCATCATCAAGGACACCTTAGTAAATTTGAAACATATTCTTATGACATGCTCTAATGTCAAAAGTTGAGCGCTTAAATTTTCCCTGGAGTCTAGAGCATAGCAGAAGTTGTAACATATTGTCAATATACACATCCACCCAGACTGGAGTTTCACGAGATCATTGAAACTAGCGAAGCTCAAAATGCTGTTACTAGCAGTGGCGAAGCTAGCGATTGAGAGAGCCAAGTGCCACACAAGCATACACATGACAATTTAGTGCACACATTTGATCTTGGGTGGGGCACATAGGGTGAAAATCTGATCCTAACCACTGAAAATCGTTTCGGACCCTGTTGCCGCGGCACTCGGGTCAGTGCATGTAGCTTGGCCCCTGAAACACACGATCGAGAACCTCGACCACTGGCACATGTTCGTACGTGCATTGCAGTCGCACAGCCGCAGGCAGGCCAAATATCCGAAGCGCGTGGAGTAAGTGGGACGAACAGCGAGCTGGAGGACACGCGCGGCGGCCGCAAAATGGCGCACCAGCACGGGGTCGACACGCGCGGGGGCGGCCCCGCCACCGGGCGTTGCCCCTCCGTGGCCGGCAGGACGCGGCCCCGGCACGGTCGACCCGGCTTTGCCCTTGCGGGCGGCCGGTGCGCCTAGTCCTCGAGCGCTCTACGGGTGGGGTGTTGACCCGTCCGTCCGGCTCTCCCGGCCTCCGCGCCAGCGCCACCTGACCTGAGTGATCGATCGATGGATGGGTTGAATTGACCCTGTCGTGTTTCGTGTGGCCGCAATCATCGCGCCATGGATTTGCCTCGCCGCCGCGCATGCAAAGCACACGGGCTAGGCCGTGGCTTTCCGTCTAACTTGTGTACTGCTAGTACGCAATTATGCATGGTGGGCGAGGGATACGGACGTTGGGGTCTTTGATCTTTCAGGGTGGCCTGTCCCAATAACGCCTTTGCTTTATTTCGTCTCGTCGCAACGATTTTGGCGATTTGCTGTCTGTGCAACTTAAGCCTTCTTTTGTTCTGGCCATGGCCATGTCTTTGCAGGGATTAGCAGCCTGTCTGTCTATATTCATAGAGCATACATGTGTCCATGATTAACTAGCTGCTCGTTATGAAATTTCAACTTTGTGTGGTCACCTACGATCTTGCACATAGCTATTATCCATGGGGGATGAAAATGGGGTGCTGCTTAGACATAACCTTATCCTTCGTAGTATTTCATTTCTATAACGTTATGACGCTAAGGTCGAAAAGAGAAGCTTGGAATCAGGAAAGTTCCAAAGATTGGGAACCGCAAATTTACTAAAATGGACCAGGCACTAGCAGCACGTTTGCATTTATGCATTTTTTTTAATAATATGCACATCTATGCTCAATATCCAAACATCTATGCTCAGTATCCAAACATGCTTAGTGAGATGATCTAGTATCTTCCAATCGGTTCAAGATTTCAGGTTCAAAGAAAAAGCGTGCCTTCTCTACCATGCCCATCATTAACATGCCGACTTAATTGGCTCGTGAGTACGTGACCGTGCTGCGTTACCCAACCCCGGCGGCTTTTAGAACAGCACTCAGTGAGTGTGCAGACATCACCCTAGGACACACCACTAGCTACCAACTTTCCCCAAAAGATTTTGCCTCGTTTTTCCGTAAGCCCGTACCGTCTAGGCATCTACAACTACCTACATATCATCCCAAATTAGGTAACCACGGGTCCAGCTTCTTCCAAAGAGCTCGACACACGCAGCGTCTCCCTTCGTTTTCTTCCGGGACAATGAGAGCTTCGACGGGCGATACGACGCGTGATCGGGCGATCCAACGGTTGATAGATTCTGTGTCTGGGTCGGTGGATTTACGGGCAGGATTGGTACAACTGATGGGAGTTGCCGGACACGAATCTCTCCACCTTATACGAAAAGAAAGCAGCCAATCTCCGTGTAGGCCAAGGGGCCTCTCAGATGGTCACTGGCATTATTGATCGAGGTACCCGCCCACTGCCAGACAGCCAGAATTGTTCACCATATAGATCAGCAAACCAAGATCCAAACCGGTCAAAATAGCAGTCTCCGGGCACCCATACCAAGCAGGTTTTCCAGATTGTTGCACGGAAGGAGGACTGACAGATATAGAACCAAACGTCCAAAAGGACACACGTCGATAATACTAGAGAAGAAAGCAAGGGTTGTTTTACCTTGTACTTACCTCATGCTTAGTGACGGCATGATAGGAGTGATCTTTATTTTATCTGGTTGGAGCCTCGCCTTTGACAAGTCTGTTATCACAAAGATGCACCATCCGTGAAAGCAAATAAAACCATGTAAAAACAAACGGTCGTCTTCCTTGCTTCCGATCATGACAGTCTTTGCAAGTTTCCCGCCTCATTCTTGAGATCAAGATCCAAAGAAAGAACGGGATAAGATTTCCCTGTCCTCCAAAGACGACGACCTCATAGGACCTAGGCCATTGAGAGTCCAGAGTGACGAAAGCTCCCCTAGTCCGGAAATGACTTGACAGGCTCCTGGAATCCCAAATCGAATCCAATGGAACACGACCTCTCCTGTAAACCCCCGAAGCCTTAATGCTTCAATCAGCCTAGCCATTCTCTTTCAATCCAGTTGATGAAGAATAATTATTACTTTTATTCTGCATGAGTAACACAACAAATTTCCAGACAACAGCAGAGCATAGGATTATGTCAACCGACATACTCAACTCCAGATGATAAAGCATGACCATGGAAATGTGATTTATGATTAAGGAAAACAAACCCACCTTATGAATAGACACTCCCATAAGAAACATCACGTATCAAGACAGTTTAGATTCTTCCTTCAAAACTAGAATTCTTACTTTATAAAACTAAAAAGAGAGTATAAGAAACAAGACAAGTGGAACTGTCCAATATTTCTGTGCTGTTCAGACTAGAAAGCGGATATGGTTTTATTCATTATGTCAAGATAATTAAATGGCAAGTTGCCAACTTCAGAAGTGCATGTTCTTTTTATCCAAGAAAATTTGTAACGGAAGCCACAGCAGTGGCCAGATATCTCCCTCCCTTTTCCTTTCTGAAATGGTTCATCCTATGCGTCAGCTCCATCAGGAACCAGTGGCGCTGTTGGTGTGCTGTTGAAGAATAAAATACCATCCAAACATTCCTCGGGATTACCACAGCCATTATCGTTTCAAAACACTGCTATTTTTCGGAAAATGAGTGAAATTCCAGGTCAGAAGTACACCATGCATGCCAAAATGCAACCTTATTTGTAAAAATAACAACTTGATCACGTATAATACCCAGTACGGTACCTGATCCCTGATTCAGTGTTTCTCTTTCAAGCCATACAACTTTCACTTTACAGTCCATTTCCCTTCCACAATTTCACAAATGCCAGTCACTTTTAGCCAACCACCATCTCTTAAATGGCTAGAGCACCTGGTGCTAGTGATGTTATTCAGGGCCCTGCATCTCATGGCCTTTTGTTTGATCGCAAATGGACAGTCTCGATGGAGGCACTTTTGGAAGCATGCTGGGCCGGTACATTTCGAAAAGCTGGCACAATGATAAACAATGCATGATGTCCATCAAGACATTTGGTAATCTCAGTCTCATGTATCTGTGCAAGTTCTTCGGTTGTCCCTGGCTTCTTTACACCCAAACAGCAGAAAAAGGCTATTCCAGTGTTGCAGATGTGGGCCCTGTGCATTTCCATAACCCTTGCACACTATAAATTAACCCCAGGACCCTCTTGCTTCCTTTCACAAGCCTCTCTTCCCTCCATTTCATAGCTCAGAATGAACATGTACTCTGCTGAGATTGCTAGTTTTCCATACTTATCTCCTTCGAGTGCAGCTTCTTTCAATCCTCATTACCATGTAGCTACAGATGACTTCCTCTTCCAGTATAGCAACTTTCTGGTACCTCACTCTACATCGTATCAAGATGTTGCACACCTGGTCCATGAAGCCAGTTTTCCAGTTGGTAATAAATCCAATTCAGATGAGTCCGACGATTATCAACGCAGCCTTGCAGAAGAGCGCAGGAGGAGAAGGATGATATCCAATAGGGAGTCTGCCCGACGGTCACGTATGAGAAAGCAGAAGCAGCTGAGTGAGCTTTGGGCTCAGGTTGTCCACCTCCGCAATACCAATCGCCAACTCCTTGATCAGCTGAACCATGTCATCAGGGACTGCGATCGTGTTCTCCATGAAAACTCCCAGCTGCGAGATGAGCAAACCAAATTACAGAAGCAGCTTGAGAAGCTCCCTGAAGTGACCACAGAGGGTAGCGACATGGGTACTGACTCTTGAAGTATCCATAATAACGAGTAATAGATGCGATGATATGAGAATTAAATTAAGAGGCTCCCTTCATTTATTCTAAGGCTTCCATTTTTGTATGTTTGATCTATGTTTCGTACTAGTATGTAGCAATCGATTGGTGATGGCTGAGTTCTTCAGTTTCTTTCATCATATTCTGTTGTCTCAAAATTAAGGATAAACAAGGTAGCCCAAAAAGGTTATCAGAAGACTCGAGTGTTAGCTATAAGCTAACTGACCGATAGGTCTCTCAAAGGAACCTGATTAAGAAGCACATTCAATAACCTACAGCAGATTGCATGTCAAGATTCTCTTTATGTTATATAAAAAATGAAGGGCACAAGAGTAAGAAAGCCTGTTATGAAAGTCTTAGTTTCTTGCCGAAAACTGATCACACTGGGTGGTCAATTATGAAACTGTATAAAACAGAATCAGTACACTCAGAAAGTGTTGCTCAAAAGAAGACTATGAAGCAGCAATCAGTACAAGTTAGGTTCATGTTCAATTGCACTGCTCAAATCCAGATAAAGATTTTCAATGCACTGCTCAAGTCCGGATAAAACTTTCCTAGTGTTAGTCGCAATAGCTGGCAGTGGACATTCCCATAAAAAGAAACAACGAGTATGTCAAAGCACAACATAGTGCAAACTGAATTACCTATCTTCCTCAGAAAATTCAAATGCTTGCGCTGTTGCGCAGATTCCAGAACCAGCTATATTCCAAATCCAACCTGCCAACTGATCATAGCATTTATAGTGCAAATTGCTGAAGCCCTTAACATAAGGTCGTGTCCTGTTTTTTTTATTCATAGCAAAACCTGTTAATACTTGGAAGTCATCCTAAAAGCCCTCTGAAAACATAAAACCAACAAACAATACTATGGTACAACGCAGATTAAGACTAAACCAGACGAGTGGGGCTATTACAGGCAATTCAAGAATAAGAAGAGGTTAAGACTAGTAGATTACCAGAACTTTTCAGTATGCCAATCATAATATTTTCAGATATCAGACCAAATGAAGAAAATCAAATGTCACAGTGCTAATTAACTATACAGATACCAGGCTAGCTGCTTCCCTGAAGGTGGATGTGTAATGACATATTGATTTTTTTTCCCTTCTGCTATATATATATTTAATTGTTCGATAACATGAGTTATTAGTAGAATCAATCAAAATAATTTATGAGGTCTTTAATGAGCAAGAATAGCTGGTTCCCTCCTGACATATCACCCAAACTTTCAAATAATATTCCGTCCATTCTAGCTTGGACTCCACTTCGAGAGGTCACGTCCTGAAGCACTCCCTTCATTGCTCTGTCAACTCCAAGCAATGAACCCCCGATGCCTGATAAGATTTCTGGTAATGTTGGAGAGGGCTTCGCGATTTCAACTAGTTGGACCTGCAATGTTCACCCAATAATCAGATTCTGGAAGGTGCTGTGTGTCCACATAAACCGCTCCAAAACACAGAAAAGTTGCAGCATTCACGGAAATAACAACCATAGAAAAGCGAGCTATCCAAAAAAAAAAGCTATAGATCTACAGTCAATCCAAACTGAAACAGCTGGATGAAAAACATTTGCACATGTCCATGAGAATGTGAAACATTGAGAAGGTAACAGCTAGAATCCTAAAACAGTCACAATTTATATTATCATCTGACCCATTCATAAACTAAATATACGCATATACATGCACCATGACAGGAATTGAATCGAAATACAATCATTGTTCATGAAAAACTAACCTTCTTATCCTTTGGTATGTTAGCTTTCTGTTTTGCAATAGCAAGAGCTTGTGATACTCCTCCTAGAGAATCAACCAACCCTCTTGATAACGCATCTTGGCCGCTCCAGACCCGACCTTGTGCAACACTCTCCATCTGATCAACCTGGTGGCAGAAGAACTTATCACAAACTTGAAGAGCGGAAGAACTTATCACAAAGAAACATGAGCTATTCAGTATCTAATATAAACCCTTACGGCCATTGATCGTGACATCGCTGCTTTATCCCGAAACAACGCATAAGCATGTTGTGCTGATTTTTCAAAAAGTTCTGCCTCATCCGGTCTGTGGAAACACATCATATTGTTCAAACCATAAAAATAGAAAAATATCTAGAACCATAAAAATGGTAGTTTTTACAGCAGGCAGGCCCATTGGTAGTAACATTACTCCAGCAGCACTAAGGCTCTATTTGGACAGGAAAGAAAATTACGAATGCTGGAAAGAAAAAAAAATCTCCAAGCAAAGCTAGATAAAAGCATTTAAACTTTACTAGAAATTGCAACTGGGACCATATTCTCTTTCTGCACCTAAACAACCATACTAGAGTAACTAGACATAATGAAGTTTATTTCTTTTTGTTTTTTCAGTTCTCAACCAAACAAAGTACAGATAGTCATAAGCATACCAGTCAATTCTAAAACCAATGATTACTTGGCGTATTGAATATCACAGTTAATTATTAAGAAAAACTGAGAGAAGACCTAATAAATTACGTAAATATGATTTAGTATACAAACTTGAGCCTTAAATAAGCTACCACAGATAAAAGTAAACAAAAATACTAGGAATGAAATGTGTACTCTATCTATGATACATTCACATGATAAATTCTAGTTCACCACCTTCTCAAATATTCTAAACACAATCAGACACTGCAAACTCAACCACAGTGCCAAAGCACTGCTTCTGTGTTGTTGATTGTTGCTAGCGAATCGTTTAGTAGCATTGAGATAAATAAAGTGTAATCTTACCTTAATGGTCGTTGATCAGCAGCGTTAAGCTCAGCATACCGCCCCTTCGATAAGATTTCTTTATTGAAGTCAATCCTCTCATAGAGCTTTTGAAGGTTGAACTTCCCTGTTCTTGCATGAAAATCATTCAACTGGTAATAAATACATAGTGATAGCTATAATCGCTGCCCAAACTCTTCACATGGTAGTAGATGTTGGTTTAACATTCAGACTTGCAAGAAGAAAAAATTTTATGCAGAAGACTTGTCTCTAGTATAGGAAGGACATTAGAACACAAGACAATAAAATTGATCGTGACATCGCTGCTTTATCCCGAAACAACGCATAAGCATGTTGTGCTGATTTTTCAAAAAGTTCTGCCTCATCCGGTCTGTGGAAACACATCATATTGTTCAAACCATAAAAATAGAAAAATATCTAGAACCATAAAAATGGTAGTTTTTACAGCAGGCAGGCCCATTGGTAGTAACATTACTCCAGCAGCACTAAGGCTCTATTTGGACAGGAAAGAAAATTACGAATGCTGGAAAGAAAAAAAAATCTCCAAGCAAAGCTAGATAAAAGCATTTAAACTTTACTAGAAATTGCAACTGGGACCATATTCTCTTTCTGCACCTAAACAACCATACTAGAGTAACTAGACATAATGAAGTTTATTTCTTTTTGTTTTTTCAGTTCTCAACCAAACAAAGTACAGATAGTCATAAGCATACCAGTCAATTCTAAAACCAATGATTACTTGGCGTATTGAATATCACAGTTAATTATTAAGAAAAACTGAGAGAAGACCTAATAAATTACGTAAATATGATTTAGTATACAAACTTGAGCCTTAAATAAGCTACCACAGATAAAAGTAAACAAAAATACTAGGAATGAAATGTGTACTCTATCTATGATACATTCACATGATAAATTCTAGTTCACCACCTTCTCAAATATTCTAAACACAATCAGACACTGCAAACTCAACCACAGTGCCAAAGCACTGCTTCTGTGTTGTTGATTGTTGCTAGCGAATCGTTTAGTAGCATTGAGATAAATAAAGTGTAATCTTACCTTAATGGTCGTTGATCAGCAGCGTTAAGCTCAGCATACCGCCCCTTCGATAAGATTTCTTTATTGAAGTCAATCCTCTCATAGAGCTTTTGAAGGTTGAACTTCCCTGTTCTTGCATGAAAATCATTCAACTGGTAATAAATACATAGTGATAGCTATAATCGCTGCCCAAACTCTTCACATGGTAGTAGATGTTGGTTTAACATTCAGACTTGCAAGAAGAAAAAATTTTATGCAGAAGACTTGTCTCTAGTATAGGAAGGACATTAGAACACAAGACAATAAATATACCTGTAACAACTCCAATTGACCCGGTGAGGGTAAGTTTTTCAGCAACAATTACTGGCGCAGCCATTGCCATGTAGTATCCCCCACTTGCAGCAACATCAGCCATGGAAGCAACCACAGGCTTGGAGTTAGCCAGAAGTCGGATTTCCCTCCACATCCTAGTATAAAATAGGAACAACCAATACATACTTAAACCCCACCGCTATTACTGGACATATAAAAGCCAAAATGCCTCAAGCATAACTTACAGATCAGAAGCAAGAGCATCACCACCAGGGCTGTCTATACGGAGGATAACAGCTTTATACTTATCTGATTCTGGAACAGTAAAAGGATTCATAATTTAACACAGATAACATAATGTGTGTGGTCTGTGGAAGATGAAATGTGAGTAACACAGATAACATAATGTGTGTAGACTGTGAAAGATGAAATGTGACACAAATTAAAAAGTTACCTCTAACAGTACGTATCTTCTCAATTAACTGTTCAGCAATAATGCCTGAACTAGGAACACTCAATGGGCTACGAGTGCGTGTTATGCTTCCTGATGCTCTGATTATGGCAATTTGTTCTCCTCCTCCTTGTAACCCAAGAGTCCGTTTACTCACGCGAGAATATTTACTGGTAAAGAGAAACAGTGCCCGTTTGGTAAATTGAATAGCAAGTTGATAGGACTTGAAATTCCAGAGCTGAGCAACATCAAATAATAGGTCTAATCGACCTGTTTGGCCCAGAGGGGAGATCACTATTTAAGACTGTGCGGCCCATAATGCATATGTAAGTGCTATTATGTACGTTTAAAATATCTATACTTGAAAAATACAAAAGGAAATATAGAAAAAGAAAGGACCGAAAAATAAAGCCAGTTTTCCAGAACTTTGCTGATAGCAATTTGATAGAATATTTCATCGCTAGAGTAATGAAGTATGAAATACCTGTAGTCAACCATACGCAGACTTTTCTTGTCTTTCTGTCCTATTCTCTCCTTCAACATCGCCATTACCTATTGAATAAGATAATGATATATACATATAAGAAAAATAAAGTTTCATTTTTAAAGAATGGCTTTCATCTATGAAATTTTAAGAAATCATCAACACATCTGAGTTGAATACCTAAATTTATCTTTACACTGAAAGAAAGAAGCAGGTGATTCAACAAAATACTTTACGTGTTGGTGTCAAACCTATTATAGTGTTATCTTTGTGCCAGAAATAAGCTTATGTCATCTTTCTGTGTATACATAATTATCTCTAGATCCTCAAATCAGAGGCTTAAAATGATTAGTTATTGCTTAAACTGTAAGAGAGTAGAGGTACAAAATAGGAACCTAACCTAAGAATAGCTTTTTTATACAGTGGTACAAATAGGAACCTAACCTAAGAATAGCATTTTTATATAAAAAATAAAGGGATGTATTCACAAAGGAAATTAAAGTATCCAGGCCTTTAGATCCGAGGACGCACGTAGCCGGTCAATTATTACAGAGCTGTAACATCATTTGACTTTCCTTAAATGTATACATAAAAATCATGGGCACTTTTGGCAGGGAGAACATATCAGCACAAGAAGCAAGACCAGGAGACCACGAGCTCTAGAAGCAGCACCATCCATGCATAAGCATGTTGCATCGGGATAGATTGGTCATTGGAAGGCCTTAAATATTGGATATACGAGTTTGCTATGGGTAAGACTTTGCTGTTGTTAGCAATAAGACATAAGAGCTTGTTCAGAAAAGGAAAACATTTAGAGGTTGTGTTCAAAAAGGATTGTTCAGCAAGTCTCTAATCAACAACATTAGATGATCTGATAAGCTTTCCTATAGTTTACCACGCTGTAAGCACCTCATCACGGGATGGTGACGAGCTTCGCCACATGCAGAGGGCGGGACGACTTACTCAATGCAATCACACCCCAAAACCAGTCTCCTCCACACTCTCCTTTCACAAACACCATAACATAACCATAATGGATGATAATTCTTTATCGCATACCCTGAAATCAGTCTTCTCCCACATGCAGAGGGCGGGACGACTTACTTAATGCAATCACACCCCGAAACCAGCCTCCTCCACACTCTCTCCTTTCACAAACACCATAACATAACCAGAATGGATGCTAATTCTTTATCACATACCCCGAAACAAGTCTTCACATTCCATTAAGAGAGTCAACAAAACAACTTACAAGGCGCACAGCACTAGCCCCAAAGAGAGGGGCTACACGTAGGGGACACGCCAAAAGCTAAAGCTCCTACTCACAAAAACTACGGCGAGCGACCAAAAGAAAGCTAATAAGAATGGATGTGAGCAGAAGAAGAAACATTAACTGTATCCAGAGTATCACACAATAAAGTTTGCACTCTGATAAACAGCTATTGCAGGAGTTTGTACCTCATCATCATACAGTAAATCTGTTATCCAACCTTCTTCCTTAAGTCTAGCAACCTGGTAGACCCCAGAATTAATAAATTCCTCGATCTCTTCTTTTTTCTTCCCTACAGAAGAAACTGTCAAGTGACGATTTGTTCTATTATGATATGTAAAACAGATCTATTAATTTTATTACCATGTAATGAGGATATTGTATCCAGCCAGTTTCCATAAATATTGTCAAGCAGAGTCCCCAGCATCTCTCTTATTTCATTGGACATGCTCTTGCGTGCAAGCTGATCTCCAGCACTTTTATATTTACCAATTCGTTGAATTTCTGGTTCTACTCCGATTTTCTCAAGGACACCTTAACAATTGAATTAGAAAGTATGAGATGCCGTGGAATGAGTTTAACTGCATTCAGGTTCTTTGTTGCGGAACGGAACAATATAGTATGTCCAAGCTTACAAAACTTGGTTTGCAATGGACAGTGAAACAATCAGAAATGTATTTGACAATATTGCTCACTTTGGACATTGATTATGTTACTTAAAAACAATTTTGCCCACTCACTTGTGTTCCTTTAGATCTACACAACCTAGCTTGAAAGTATTATTCAAGATGAATCTATGAGTATTAGTTTAGCATGTCTAGTCTAAGTACACATAGTCATAAATATAACAATAGCTAATGTTTAAAAATGTAAACTGCACACATCCCAGAGCATCAATTGTCTTTGAGGAGTGCTACAGTAATATCAGAGTGATGACGATGCACAAGAATACCAATAAATCAGAATGAGAAAGTTCATCCAGTGTACTATGCACGAATACCAATAAACCAGAGTCAATTTTTGGTTGTTCTGTTGCACTATACCATCACAACAATTAACCAAAACAATTAACAAGATAAATTTTAAAGCAGGTTAACAAAGAGCATTGTATTCTTGTTCAAGATGCATTTAACCCATAAATATCCCAACAAAGCAGCAATTTCATATCAGTGTCGTCCAAGAAATTACCTCTGAGAAATGAGTAGACCCCAGAATTAATAAATTCCTCGATCTCTTCTTTTTTCTTCCCTATAGAAGAAATTGTCAAGTGACGATTTGTTCTATTATGATATGTAAAACAGATCTATTAATTTTATTACCATGTAATGAGGATATTGTATCCAGCCAGTTTCCATAAATATTGTCAAGCAGAGTCCCCAGCATCTCTCTTATTTCATTGGACATGCTCTTGCGTGCAAGCTGATCTCCAGCACTTTTATATTTACCAATTCGTTGAATTTCTGGTTCTACTCCGATTTTCTCAAGGACACCTTAACAATTGAATTAGAAAGTATGAGATGCCATGGAATGAGCTTAACTGCATTCAGGTTCTTTGTCGTGGAACGGAACAATATAGTATGTCCAAGCTTACAGAACTTGGTTTGCAATGGACATTGCAACATTCAGAAATGTATTTGACAATATTGCTCACTTTGGACATTGATTAGGTTACTTAAACACAATTTTGCACACTCAATTGTGGTCCTTTAGATCTACAAAACCTAGTTCGAAAGTATCAATTGTCTTTGAACGAAGGAGTGCTATAGTAATATCAGTGTGATGACGATGCACAAGAATACCAATAAATCAGAATGAGAAAGTTCATCCAGTGTACTATGCACGAATACCAATAAACCCGAGTCAATCTTTGGTTGTTCTGTTGCACTATACCATCACAACGATTAAACAAAAAATTTAACAAGATAAATTTTGAAGCAGGTTAACAAAGAGCATAATATTCTTGTTCAAGATGCATTTAACCCATAAACATCCAAACAAAGCAGCAATTTCATATCAGTGTCGTCCAAGAAATTACCTCTGAGAAATGATTGCTGAACAGTCAGACCAAACAAAGCAACATAAGCACTTGGTGGTGCATATAGCTCACTACACGCACAAGCGAGGTAGTACTCTTTCTCCCCACAGATAGGTATATAACCAACAACGAATTTACCTGCAAAATAATTCAAAATTTGTCATCTGGCATATGCGTGAATGTCAATAAGGAACCAAATCAAGCATAGCCCATGAATACCAGACTTCTTGAAATCCTCAATGTGCCTTCTGATCTCGTCCACCTTCCCCCAGCCACATCTCAGTGGCTCTATGTGCAGATAAACTCCTGATATCCGTGGGTCATAAGCTGCCTTCTCAAAATTCTCACATATTTGCGGTAGTGACAATCCTGATCCGAAACGTGTCTTCAACTGATCAGATATCTGCAGCAGAAATGCAAAGACACATCATGCATTAGCAAAGTTGACAAGTAGTGACAACAGTTAAAACGAAGCCTAGATTATTACAGAATAAGAAAGGCAGTGCGATAATGGAAAAACTATAAATATATTTACGACAGAAACTGTAAACAATCAAACGTGAAAATAATAAGGCATATATCAATAATATCAGGATGAGACCTTCAGAAATCAGAATGCACGAAATAATCGCATTAACAGGAGCACAAGGAGTAATGCTCCGTGCCGCAGGGAAACAAGCACCTCGCCCCGAAGCTTCATGTTGAGGACGCTGCCCTTGCGGACTCGCTTCCATGGGGGCTCCACGAGCATGCGGAGCTTCACGGCGAGCTGGGTCCCCCACCCGAGCTCCTCGATCTCGAACGCCGGCGCCGCGGGAGGAGGCTCCTGGGCCTCGCCGGCGGCGGGAGACTGCTCTTCCTTGGTGGGCCCGGGCCAAGAAGCAAGACCAGGAGACCACGAGCTCTAGAAGCAGCACCATCCATGCATAAGCATGTTGCATCGGGATAGATTGGTCATTGGAAGGCCTTAAATATTGGATATACGAGTTTGCTATGGGTAAGACTTTGCTGTTGTTAGCAATAAGACATAAGAGCTTGTTCAGAAAAGGAAAACATTTAGAGGTTGTGTTCAAAAAGGATTGTTCAGCAAGTCTCTAATCAACAACATTAGATGATCTGATAAGCTTTCCTATAGTTTACCACGCTGTAAGCACCTCATCACGGGATGGTGACGAGCTTCGCCACATGCAGAGGGCGGGACGACTTACTCAATGCAATCACACCCCAAAACCAGTCTCCTCCACACTCTCCTTTCACAAACACCATAACATAACCATAATGGATGATAATTCTTTATCGCATACCCTGAAATCAGTCTTCTCCACATTCCATTAAGAGAGTCAACAAAACAACTTACAAGGCGCACGGCACTAGCCCCAAAGAGAGGGGCTACACGTAGGGGACACGCCAAAAGCTAAAGCTCCTACTCACAAAAACTACGGCGAGCGACCAAAAGAAAGCTAATAAGAATGGATGTGAGCAGAAGAAGAAACATTAACTGTATCCAGAGTATCACACAATAAAGTTTGCACTCTGATAAACAGCTATTGCAGGAGTTTGTACCTCATCATCATACAGTAAATCTGTTATCCAACCTTCTTCCTTAAGTCTAGCAACCTGGTAGACCCCAGAATTAATAAATTCCTCGATCTCTTCTTTTTTCTTCCCTATAGAAGAAATTGTCAAGTGACGATTTGTTCTATTATGATATGTAAAACAGATCTATTAATTTTATTACCATGTAATGAGGATATTGTATCCAGCCAGTTTCCATAAATATTGTCAAGCAGAGTCCCCAGCATCTCTCTTATTTCATTGGACATGCTCTTGCGTGCAAGCTGATCTCCAGCACTTTTATATTTACCAATTCGTTGAATTTCTGGTTCTACTCCGATTTTCTCAAGGACACCTTAACAATTGAATTAGAAAGTATGAGATGCCATGGAATGAGCTTAACTGCATTCAGGTTCTTTGTCGTGGAACGGAACAATATAGTATGTCCAAGCTTACAGAACTTGGTTTGCAATGGACATTGCAACATTCAGAAATGTATTTGACAATATTGCTCACTTTGGACATTGATTAGGTTACTTAAACACAATTTTGCACACTCAATTGTGGTCCTTTAGATCTACAAAACCTAGTTCGAAAGTATCAATTGTCTTTGAACGAAGGAGTGCTATAGTAATATCAGTGTGATGACGATGCACAAGAATACCAATAAATCAGAATGAGAAAGTTCATCCAGTGTACTATGCACGAATACCAATAAACCCGAGTCAATCTTTGGTTGTTCTGTTGCACTATACCATCACAACGATTAAACAAAAAATTTAACAAGATAAATTTTGAAGCAGGTTAACAAAGAGCATAATATTCTTGTTCAAGATGCATTTAACCCATAAACATCCAAACAAAGCAGCAATTTCATATCAGTGTCGTCCAAGAAATTACCTCTGAGAAATGATTGCTGAACAGTCAGACCAAACAAAGCAACATAAGCACTTGGTGGTGCATATAGCTCACTACACGCACAAGCGAGGTAGTACTCTTTCTCCCCACAGATAGGTATATAACCAACAACGAATTTACCTGCAAAATAATTCAAAATCTGTCATCTGGCATATGCGTGAATGTCAATAAGGAACCAAATCAAGCATAGCCTATGAATACCAGACTTCTTGAAATCCTCAATGTGCCTTCTGATCTCGTCCACCTTCCCCCAGCCACATCTCAGTGGCTCTATGTGCAGATAAACTCCTGATATCCGTGGGTCATAAGCTGCCTTCTCAAAATTCTCACATATTTGCGGTAGTGACAATCCTGATCCGAAGCGTGTCTTCAACTGATCAGATATCTGCAACAGAAATGCAAAGACACATATGCATTAGCAAAGTTGACAAGTAGTGAAACAGTTAAAACGAAGCCTATATTATTACAGAATAAGAAAGGCAGTGCGATCATGGAAAAACTTTAAAATTTATTTACGACAGAAACTGTAAACAATCAAACGTGAAAATAATAAGGCATATATCAATAATATCAGGATGAGACCTTCAGAAATCAGAATGCACGAAATAATCGCATTAACAGGAGCACAAGGAGTAATGCTCCGTGCCGCAGGGAAACAAGCACCTCGCCCCGAAGCTTCATGTTGAGGATGCTGCCCTTGCGGACTCGCTTCCATGGGGGCTCCACGAGCATCCGGAGCTTCACGGCGAGCTGGGTCCCCCACCCGAGCTCCTCGACCTCGAACGCCGGCGCCGCGGGAGGAGGCTCCTGGGCCTCACCGGCGGCGGGAGACTGCTCTTCCTTGGTGGGCCCGGGAGAGGATTCCACGGCCCGGGTCGGTACGCGGAGCGGCGACGGGAGGATGCGGCGCGTGGGGGAAGGTGAGGAGGAGGGGAAGGAGACGTAGTGGCGGTGCTTGGAGGCGGAGAGCACGAGGAGGGTGGCGGCCGAGAGGTGGGAGGAGTGTCGGTATGGCGCCGCGCGGAGCACGAGGAGCCTCGCCATTGTCCGGCGAGGCGGAGAGACGAGCCCTCGGCGCGGGGATAGACTGGAGTGAGGGGAGGGAAAGGAATTGGAAGCGGAAGATTGCCGTGCCGGGGTTTGGTGGACTGAGTCTATGGATTGTGGGGTCGGGAACGCCGGAGGTGGGAGATAGCTCTAGCGCGGTTGATTTAGCGCCACGTTGAGAGCCAGGTGAGATGAAAAGGACGACACTTTTTTTCAAAAGTTTCTTGGATTATTCGGATAAAAAGGAGCGGGGAACTGAGAGTCTAAGAATAAACCTAATTTGAAGTATATAATTTAATTCTAACTCAATATGTGAATTGTGACATCAGAAACCATGCTAAATCAAATTCGTCCGAATAAGGTTAGGAATACTAAGTGTTGCCAACAATTTGCTATGCCATTGGAAAGAGTTTACACGTGTTGGCATTTTATGTGAATGCATAAAGGGGAATATTAGAACTATGTTAACCGATTAGGGTGAGCATGTCTCACTTGTTACACACTACTAGCTATGATGTTGTAGAACTACATTTTTTGCTCAACTTTCTGAAGCGGATGGAGTCGTTTCAAAGCACCGTTCAAAAGTTCTAGAAAGAACATGGTTCATGGATGATGATTTTATTCAAAATTCCTAGTCAATGTGTAGTAAACTAGTAGTAATGTTCAACGCTCGGTCACACGCGCACAGCCAACAACTGAAACACCCGGGCCGTCGGGCTTTCAGGCGGCCAGCCGCCACGGACGAACGGTAGGAAGTCTTCGCCTCGATCGCTCGTCTCTGGTTCCCTCCGACGAGCGGTGATGGCCCTCCCTCTCCCGCCGGTCGATTGGGAGGCGGAGAGCTACCTTGCATACAGTGACTTTGCGGGCATTCCCTTCTTCGCCGTCTTCTTCTTCGTCATCCGTTTCCTACTCGACCACTTCGTCTTTGAGGTTGTATCCCTTTCTGTTCGCATTTGCAACCATTTTTTTTCTAAAACATGCCTTAGCATGTATTTCATTAAGGAGAAGAAAGAGTACAACCGGGTGATCCTTTCTTGCGAAAGAATCACCCCACGGCCAGCTTGGCACAGATGCCATGAGGCAACACACCACAACGACCTACAACAAACCACACTTTTGGTACTTTATTCCCTGTCTTTAGGCGATGGTTGAGCCGATTCCTTACTGGTTATTAGAATCATGGTACGAAAGGAATGATGATTTTTTACGAGTATTAGAAGCAGCTAACGTGCTCCTAATTAACCCAGGACCAAAAAAGAAAGTTGAAGTGTGTTGATGAATGTGACTATTGTTAGTATGTTATTTTCTAGGCGGAAAAGTTCGTAGGCAGGAAAAAACGGAGAGCGAAGGTTTTCGTTTTGTTTATTGAGTTGCTAGTCCAACACACTACCACACTTAACTGCGTGAAGATCACACTTGGCCACATTTTTATCCGTGTTTCAGTCTTAAGAAAGGCTACTTGTGAGTCTGAAGTGAACCTTGTTATTGGAACTGCATCGATCCACTTGGCATGTTGACCGTTCACTTTGAACCAATTTCCACTGCTTGAAGGGAGGATTTGTAATCAGTTCTCATCTAGCATTTTGGATTTTGTGTACAGTGGTTAGCCAGGAAGCTGATTTTCGAGAAGGGGGATGAGAAGTTTGATCCTACCTCATATGCAGGCATGACAAAGATCAGGAAGTTCAAGGAATCAGCTTGGAAATGCATTTATTTCCTTTCTGGAGAATTACTGGCACTGTTGGTAACATATAATGAACCATGGTTCACAAATACAAAAAATTTCTGGGTTGGACCAGGTGACCAGGTGTGGCCAGATCAAAAGACAAAGTATGTTTACACATCTTGTGTCCCGTTATTTTTTATATCAATTCTTTTATACAACGGTTTATGAATTATTTACTTTATTCCAGGTTCAAACTCAAGGTGGTCTATATGTACGCTGCCGGGTTTTACACGTACTCAATATTTGCCCTTTTATACTGGGAAACAAGGCGTTCTGACTTTGGTCTTTCAATGACCCATCATGTAGCAACCTTTTTTCTGATAGCAATGTCTTACATATTCAGGTATGATGGCTATCTGGAGAATTTGTTTGTCCCATCTGATTTTATGCTTGAGTTCAATTCAAATGCCTTCTCATATCTGCATACGTGCTCTCAAAACTTATTCAGACACTAGCTGTCTTCTGAATACTTCTTCACCACTAGCAGTTACCTGTTGGAAACAATATCATATGAAAATGTTTTTCCCTGGGATCACCAAATTAATGCTGTTTTTGGAAACAGATTTTCCCGCGTGGGTTCTGTAGTCCTTGCCATTCATGATGCAAACGATGTATTCCTGGAGCTAGGAAAGATTTCCAAGTACAGCGGGCATCAGTTGCTCGCCGATTTTTCATTTCTTCTTTTTGTTTGTTCCTGGACAGTTCTTCGTATGGTATATTTTCCATTCTGGATTCTCTGGAGCACAAGGTAAATACAACAATACAAGTACCTATGTTCTATGTTTGTACGCTTTTGAAGGCTCAGTATCACTCAAACTTAAGTTTCACATAAAATTCCAGCTATGAAGTTGTTCTGATTTTGGACAAGGAGAAGCATAAATTTGATGGGCCAATATACTACTACGTGTTCAACAGTCTTCTTTTCTCCCTCTTTGTTCTACACATATATTGGTGGGTTTTGATGTATCGAGTGCTTGTGAGGCAAGTGCAATCAGGGCATGTTGGTGATGATATCCGGTCTGGTAAGTTTCCCTTAGAATGTTATGAGACTAAAATTTAAAAGCCTTTTCTGAAATTATTTTTTGTTATATTTCAAATATCATCAGTTCTTAATATTTACCATTGTAAATGATACAAGTTTTGGGGCTCTTTCATTGATCACCACATCCAATCATGCTAACTCATATTACAGATTTACTTTTATTTATGATGCTCACTATTTGTCCCCTTTCATGTAGATTCTGAAGGTGAAGAAGAGCATGAGGATTGATTGATTGTCTAACTTCCAAAAGTAAAAAGGAGCATGTTGTGATGCCTTTTCAAATCATTGTTCTGTTTTGCTTTTGTGCTTTTGTTCTGCCTCATTGTCGGTAATAATATGTCCATTAATTGCCTTCTCTAGGCGAGCGCGGCATAGATGTCACTTGGGCATTGTCGATGGATGTAAAATTAGGTCAGATTGTATAGTATCAATACAACTATAAATGGAGAACGTTACTTGTGCACATATCTGCCTCCACCTTGTATCTTGCAATAGCGAACACAAATCCGTGTAACATCAACAGAGTTGCTCAAGATATCGCTTATTGTAATTTATGCCATCTTTCATAGAAAGTAAACTCATGTTTGGTATTACTAAAGATAGCAAATAATCATATTCCAATCTATGTTCCTTTCTCAGAGCATAAATTGGAAGTACAATTAGTGGGAGTTTAATGTTTTCTCAACATCAACATTTACCCAAGTACTCCATTGTGAGTCCCTTGAATGTATTTTAATTGAATTTTGATCAAAATTTTACCTGAACCTGCATTTTTTATTTCTCTGCCTCAATATGCGTTGCGTACAGCTTGATGTGTGGTCTGTGTCCCAGGTTGGACTGATGTTATGATCTTGAGAGGTTGACAGGATATCAAGTCTCTGTGATGGGTTCTCTTATTTCCCTGAGCCGTTATTCTGTTTATTGCTGCCGTTGTATGGCTAGGTTGCCAAGGATATATTATTGTGAAATATGGCTAAATCATGACTAGGAGTTTTAGTGCAGTGTCATTAAACTTTGATATTTTTTTTCTTTATGGAGCATAGCATGCTGCATCTCATATATTTTCCAATGATGGGGACTTGGGGAGTTCAGTCACCAAATTGTTTACTTATATGTAGGAGTATTGTCTTATTCTTCTGTGAAAGCTATACGGGAGCAGAAACTGCCACAAAATCTCAGTGTTAACTAATATGAAAACAAATTAACAATTATAAATGATACGAAAATGACCACAATTGTCATGCTTTAGGGAGTTTTCATTGTAGCCTTTGTCTCTCCTTGTTGTGATTTTACAGGCACAGGGCGCTTTGAAGTTGAGCATGGAGTACTATCCAAGACGTGCCCAACTACCGAGCATATCATATCTCCCCAGACGGGAGCACCCAGCATGCTAAAATTGTGGCTGTGAGCTTGGAGAACCTGCATATTTCTCCACATATGGATATTTCTGTAGAAGATTATTTCGTATTGTTGTAGCCAGAAATCTGATTCGACAAGAATTTGGTAGAACTGATCAGTGTACAGGTTTTCGCAATTGAATGATGACAGGTTTTGGTTCTTACAAATTAGAAAGTAATGGAATACTAGAAGATAAAGGAAAACATACAAACAATTTTCTGCGATCTTATATTACCAAGAGTTAGTCTATTGTATTAATATACCATGCCTAGCTTAGGTTGTGCTCCTTGTTGATCTTTGTACATTACATCTCATTGAGACCCGCCTCATTTTCTGACAGGGCAACATCAGTTGCTTCACTTTGTGTTATTTACAGATGCTACTGGGAATAACTGGTGATGTCTCGTGCCTTCCACTGTCTGAAAATGTTTCATCTTGGCCCAGAGAGCTCGACTGCCTGCACCAGCAATGATGAGTCGTCCGTCAGGTCAGAGTAGCAGCGTCCGAAGGTGAATTCAGGCACCTTGAACTTATGTGACTCGGTGTTCTGTGATGCCTCCCACCGCTCTGCGAGCCCGTCGCCTTCGAGCATCCGGACCACCTCTGACATTTTAGGCCTATGGCCAGGAAGGTATTGGGTGCATAACAGCGCCACCTGCACCATTTCCTCTAGCTCAATGCGGTCATAGTTGCTCTTCAGGCCCTTGTCGACAAGTATTTCCAGATTCTTCTCTTGGTGCATCTTCTTCACCTGGACAGACAGAAATGTCAGTTAGCCTGTTCACAAGCTACGTGTTATGTAGACCGTATGAAACTGATTATGAGTTAATGTACCCAGTCTAGCATGGCTCCCTTCTGATTTGACGACTTTCCAAACTCCAATGCAGTTTGGCCAGTGATCAACTCCAAAAGCAGGATTCCGAAACCAAAGACATCAGTTTTCTCAGACGACTGGCCAGTTGAGAGGTACTCCGGGGCAATGTGGCCAACAGTGCCCCTCACTGCTGTAGTGACATGTGAGTCATGGTGGTCCAGAAGCTTTGCCAGCCCAAAATCTCCAACGATCGCTTCACAACAGTCATCAAGTAGTATGTTTGCTGCCTTTACATCCCTATGAATGATTTTGGGGTCACACTGCTCGTGCAAGTATAGTAAACCTCGAGCTGCCCCAAGTGCTATCCTCTTTCTGGTTATCCAGTCTAGTGGTGGCTTCCCTGTAGTTAGTAAGGTAAAATAAGATAGTAGTTGCTTATAAAGGAATCATATTCTTTGATCTATGTCCAAAGGGGATGGGAAAGAATGGAATAATCAAAGTATACATCCTTTGTAAGCTTGTCAGGTTGTATGCTTCTTCAGTTGTGTCAAGTAACCAATAGCCATGCTTTCCCAAATTCAGTTATTTGACAAAGTTTGGCTTCTAAGTAAGTTTTACCTCATCTGGAATGTTGCTAAATTGGAGCAATAGTGGTTGACAATTAGTCTGGTCATATGGACTTTGTTTATCCTTGTAATTTTGGAATTGAAATACCTCTTGTACATAAATATCTATATGCATATTGAGTAGGGTCCTACCCTAATGTGCTCCTAACAAAAAGTTACTTGATAAAAAAAAATGGTCTCCCAAAGAAAAGAGTCATATGCAACCTCTACATTCATATTTTGAGAAATGAACCATCTTGAAATATTGACATCCTTACCTTTCAGGCGCAGTGCGACACTTCCGTTTGACATGTACGGATAGACCAGTAGTCTCTCGCTGGCAGTCATGCAGAACCCGTAGAGGCGGAGGAGGTTCCTGTGCACCGCCAAGCTGATCATCTCGACTTCAGTCTGAAACTGTGCTTCCCCGCCTGCAGCATTACCATCTTTGAGCCTCTTGACAGCTACGAGAGTTCCATCTGGGAGCTGCCCACGGTAAACGATTCCAAAGCCACCTTTTCCCAATATGTTCTTGCTGCTGAAGTTTTCTGTTGCAGCCTGGAGCTCTCTGAACTGGTACTTCTTCATGTTTCCGAGGTTAACGTTCTCTATGTGTTGGTCTATAGTAGCCAATGAAATAACATCAAACAGAAGTGTCATCTCAGTAATTGATGCCACCAAGTTTCACACCAATTAGGCACTGAGTTCATGAACTGATGAGGAATTTGGCCTTTTACTTACCATCATGATTGAAAAGAATCTGCCTATTTCGCCTATGCCTCCACCAGAACAGCAAACCAACAGCAAGGAAAAGGAGGCTGATGCAGCCAGTTATCGCACCAAATACAACAGCAATTTTGTGGCTCTTTGTTTTCACAGGCATCGCGGTACCTGTTGATAAAAGTTGCCATTAGACCAATTCTGTAATAAATTAATGAGAAATTCTGTTTGAAAATATTTATGCTAATAAAGCACCATTATAATCCCTAATCGATGTCGGGCACCAGACAAACATAGTAACACACTGCTAATCATCGCTCATGATATTGACTGCATACCCTGTGTGTCATTCAGGCTATAGGACATCGGCATTGGTAAAGTTCTGTAACAATCTTGTCCCGTTCTTGCTGCGCAGATCAGTGGATTCCCTACTATGCTGCACAAGGTGTTCAAAAATGTTGTTTCCAATGAAATCAAAATTTGAAGGTAAAGATTTCTACACTATCCACTTCAAATGGTACTTTGGATCAAAGATGAAGAACAGAAGACTATAGCCTTACTTGAATGTCTTCGTCAGAGACCCTGGGATTGGACCACTCAGATTATTGTAGGATAGATCCCTGGAAAATGCATGTCACTTTGTTCAGCACACATCCAACACGTACACATATCAAAAGACAACAAAATAGATAAAAATATACTCACAAGAAAATAAGGTGTGATAATTTAGTTGATGATGAAGGGAAGGCACCAGACAGCGTGTTGTTGTTAAGCCTCCTAATAAGAGCACAGTAGTGGGGTAAACAATAAGAATGGATAGTGAATGTCTCCTAATTAATTGTCATGAATAGAAAATCTCCAGAATAGCATTCAAGACAAGTACAGCGCAACAGAACTTCAAGGCTTGTACATGTAGCCGGATTGTACTCACAGATACTGAAGGCTTTCAAGGTGGCCCACAGAGCTCGGGATTTCACCAGAGAAGTGGTTGCTGGAGAGATCAAGTGTCTTGAGCTTTGTTAGCTTGCCAATCTCTGCTGGGATTAGCCCATTTATGTTGTTGTTCTGCAGAAGACTAATGGAACATAGATATGAAAACCTGGCCCAAACAAAGTAGCCGCTGAAAATATTGTAGATTGCCGGAGCTGATCATGACATCGAAACTTGTTAGAGTTAGGGTACTGGACGACTTGATTCCTCCAACCCTAGATGGGTGGGTATATATATATCCAACATACATGGGCCTCTATATGGGCCAACACACTCCAACACCCCCCCGCAGTCTGAACTAACCGTCGCAGCGGTGTTCAGGACTGGACACAAGAAAGAACAACTCAC
>LAPY01000306.1:168020-179454 GCA_000970635.1 Eragrostis tef | reverse complement strand
AGGGTTGGGTAGGGAGAGAGAGAGGCTCTGATACCATGTTAGAGTTAGGGTACTGGACGACTTGATTCCTCCAACCCTAGATGGGTGGGTATATATATATCCAACATACATGGGCCTCTATATGGGCCAACACACTCCAACAAAACTTACACTGTCTCAAGGTTTGTCAAATTCCCTATGCTTGGGGAGAGTAAGCCAGAAAGATTCTGGCTTGGAGCTTCACTGCCAAATTCACACAGCAAGAGGAGTTAATATGAAAGCTTGAAGGGACATTGACTTGGAGCCGCTGAAAAACTGGTAAGTGGCTTGCTTACAGGCCAGTGACAAAGTTCTCCGGTGAGCAACTGACCATGGTCCAGCTGCAAGGATCGACAGAGTCTTGGTCCCAGTTCTTTAGCACACCATGAGGGTCCTTAAGGTAGCTCTTGATCATCATGAGCGCTTGAACTGCATGGAGAAGAGGGCGTCAAACTCAAACGTCAATGCAGCAGAAAGGGGAGAAATGCGAAGAACCAAGAACAGATTATTTTTATAAGAGCGTCACACCAATGCAAGAAAACAAACAAAATGAAACCAAGAGAGCTTTTGATTTGAGTTTGAGGCAGTAACATTAACCTTCGTAGTTTACGCCCTTGGGAGAGAGGAGTCCGCTTGCTGGCCTGAAAGCGAAGAACACGAACAGCGCCAGCACCATGGAGGAAGCAGCAAGAACTACCCCCATTGCCAAGATGTTTAGGAGCTTGTTCTGTGTTCAAACATGGAAGAAAGGGTGAGGGCGAGGCAAGGAAGCGCGCAGCCTTCGAACCAATTGCCAGTAGCAGTGGAAGGGATGCCTATGTGCCCTGTCAGTAGCAAATGACACAAAGGAAGATGCTTGTGTTCTGGCTGCAAGCAAAAGCAGAAAAGGAAGGGGCGAGGGGGAACAAACATGCCTGCCACCTGAGTCTGTTCGGAATAGAAAATTGGAACAAAGGAGCACGAAAATTCCTCCTCTCCCCCCGTTCTGTGTTCTTGGGACCTGTGACTCCGAGAGAGAAAAAAATCACGTCATTGAAAACAGTGAACATTATATTGTTAACACGAGGGAGCTAGGCTAATCTAGTCTAAAGCCAACAAATTAGTATTGATCCCACTCAGGAAAGCCATCAGCTTTATTGGAGTGTGGGTGTGTGCAGGCAGCAGCGGAGTGGAGCAGGACTGTGACAGGTCACAACAGCACCTTTGATTGGGGATTCTTGTAACAAAAGAATTCTCCAAAGCATGGGCAGTTGGATAGACATTTAGCTAGGGAAGTGTGTTAGAATTCTGGTGGGAACACTAAACAACGGGAGCAGAAGTATCTTTAGTTGGAGGAAGGGAGGGTAATGACAGGGAGGAAGTTCCTCTCGCCTGACCTGAAGTGGAGGCGTTGAGGGGAAATGGACAAGGGAATTTTGGACCTCATGCAGTATGGATGAAGAATCAAGGACCAGATAAAAGCAATGCAATCCCAGTCACAAAAAGGAAATATGATGTGGGGGCTGTTTGCTGAACCGCCTACCTGTAGAATGCTTGCACGATAGTTTGTACAGATTCAGTTGGCATCAAGCAATGCTCTGCAGGTGCTTACCTACATACTTCCAAGTACATCTGATTTTTTTTTTCTGAGAAAATAAAGTTTGTGTTTTCTTTGGTTTTGTTTAAAGTACATGTGCATGTAGAGTGGTGTTTAAGGAAACAGGTTTGAGTGATGGTTAGGAGAGATTGTTGTCAGTATGATGCGCCACGAGGCCATCTAACCTTGTTTCCTTCTTTGATCTGCAAACGAGAAGGGTGGCCATGCTCCTTTTTCCTTAGGGGAGAAATCATTGCAAGTCTACCTTGCATGAAATATGTGACATGTCTTTTTCGCGAAATGAGGGATGCTTTGCTGCCTTTGCCCCCCTTCGCCTCGCTTTTTCTCTTTTCCTCTGCACTGCACTCTTGCTTTCTGTCTCTGTGTGAAAGAAGGGCAATGTGCCAATGTGGCATACCAGATCGTACAGATCTAGTACAGACACTAAGAAACGCATATGGGACCCTAAACACATGAACTGTAGGTTTATCTGTGTAGACACCCATCATAACTTGGCAGGAAAGCGTTTCTGCTTCCCTGAAAGTTGAAACTTTGTGCGCCAACAGAGTTGAGCGTGCTTGATAAAAAGCTCCAAGCATGGGGCATAAGCTCATAATGTTGCTTCATTTCGACCAAATCGGAGCTTCTTCTCAAAGGCTGCATAATTGGCCGTGTTAGTTTCATAAAAGCTTTGAACATCCTTTTGTGAACTTCTTCACGGTAATCATCTCAACGATGGTACTTAGTGGTAACCAAGAGAATTAGCACAAGAGAGGTCATGCGAGAGCAGGCACAGAGCCACACAGTGGCATGCATGCCAGGATACAACAGTTGAAGAGCTGTGCATCCACTGCGCACAGCCATTGCAAGTATCATGCATCCACTATGTTGACCAGGTGATCTCAGCCCCCAAGTACGATGACCAGGTCATGAACAAAAGGTTCTGATCTTCTGTGGGCACGCTATCATCACCCATCCTCCGGTATCTTTGACCAGAAAAAGGCTTTCTACTCAAGTAAAACTGTGGCACAAGCCGCACAACTCGAACTGAGAGACTGACGATTGTATATACAGTTTTTGCCACTTCATGTAGGCATTTAAATTTATAACGGTAAGATGTTTGAGTTGTCTGCTTATGTATATTAAACTGGCAAGCGAATCACGTAACTGTTGCGAAGGGGAGACCGTTTGCCATTGGATCTTCTGCTTGTCCGAGTTGATGGCATGGTTATCCCAAGAGAATCTATACATTCCACAAGTTTGGCCATGCATTAGAATCCCACGAAAACCACTCCTTTGTTTGGCCCGGATTGGAAGGGGTGGTTCGGTAACTCGAGAGCGGCACCTGATTTTTTTTTCTCCCTCCCTCTCTCACACAAACAACAGGTAGGAGTATTTCTTACGTTATTTGGGTTCATGTAATCTGATTTAGCCTCACTCAGTTTATATAGTGCAAACCTATAGAGAAAAATGGCAAATATAATTGGGAAAGAAGAGAGTGGTTTTTACTCCTGATGCGTGAACATCGTAGCAGTAACAAGTTTCAGGCCTAACTTTGTCATAGCTGGTCACAAACATCCAAACAAAGGCGCCGTAGCGACCACCGTTTATAAGTGACAAAAGATCACAACAAATGAACAAAGAAAAGTTGTTTCCCTGCGTACATGCAAACAACTCTGAAATCCTGAAGAATTCAGTGCCTAACAGTAGTGTTGTACGACCTTTCCTGCACTCTTCTCCTTGGCTCAAACATCAGAGAGGACGAATACCATAATAACCCTGGACAAGTCCCGTTCATGCACGCTGCGAATTTTATCTCAAAAAATGTTTTTGCTCCAATAAAATGGGACAAGCCATCGCATTAGTTGCACACATGTAACTGTCAGGCATTGAAACAAGTCATCAACTAGACAAGGAGATATGTCATCGACACAATCACACAAAGCACACACTAGCTACCCCACGAAACGATCGGCTCACAAAAGTCATTTTGATTGGCTAATTTTATCTAAATATTAATACAATAGTACGTCCAACAAGGGTACTCCATAATATAGGACTGATAGTGTCACAATAGTACGTTCCAGACACCCTGGCAAACATACAGGTACGATTCACACAAGCAGGCATGGCTGAGAGGAGGATCATGTTAAATACTGCACAAAGATAGATGTGCACAACGAGACACCTGATTCTAATTTACTATGGTTTTGGGACCATTCTCAAAACATTGCAGATGTAGCCTCAGCAACTTCCGTTACAACTTGGTCATAATCTGACTTAAGTTTCTCCTTCACCTCCTCACCGATCTCTCCCTTGGCTGGCTTGGTCAGAACCAAGACGCAACAAGTGGGCCTCTTCGTGGTTCCTGCTGTCGCTAGATCCTGCAGAGGGACAATCACAACACACCAGTAAATATAAAGGTCTCATCATCTAAATGAAGTCACATATTTAGCATGATTTATTTCATAATCTCCACATATCAGAGAAGCATAATTAAAGATGCTGTCGGGAAGGACGGATGATCTTTCTGATATATGAATCCCTTATCTTTCTGGAAAGGTATTTACAGCATTATGGGGCATGACCAAAGAAAATAGAACATGTATGTCTTTCACAATAATCTATAATTATTGCAAGCGAATGACAAGACAAATAGGTGGCGCTCTTTCATTCTGATGAGACTACTATCTATCAGGAAGATGATAACCGTTTTTAAGCATAATATTAGTCAAGGGAGTAAAGTAACTGTCATCTCATAATACTGAGCATGACAGTGAATAATTTTTCTGTCATATTGCGGAATAAACAATCATAAACAATGAGGAAAATATAAACCCACCTCCTTTGATGGTACATATATGTAAGGAATATTAGCTTCCTCACAAAGTATTGGAACATGAGTAATCACATCAATAGGAGAAATGTTTCCAGCAATTACGCACAGCCTGCACAAACCAATGTAACAGACTCCAATCACTCAATTGCAACATAGTGTAAGTTAAGCAACAAAATGGTTTTAAAAGCCTAAAGCAATCTCCCGAGTCCCGATCCCACAGCAACAGTTCATACTCAGCAAAAATGAACAATTTCATCAACAAGACCGCACCTCACAGCAATCAGTATGTGCATTCCATTGTCATGTATGTTCTCCATGAGGATTTCCAAAGTCGAATTAAAATGACCGGTAGTGTTGTTTTTTGTTAAAAATATATCATTACCAAAATGAGGTAGTGTCGCTCTTCGCTGATTGCTAGAGACTATAGCATAAATTATTTAAAACAGCCATTCCATTGTTAAATGAAACTTGCACAACCAAGTTACTAAGCAATTACAAGGTTAACGAGCACTATACAGGCAGAGAAAAGAACTTATGTACTGACCCTTTGTTCCCACGGCGGATGCTCTTGACCACCTCCTTGACTCCCCGCTTCAGGCACTTAGCCTCAGAGGCTGCAAATACGTAGCACCGAATCACGACCGAATGGGAGGAAACCATGAACCAAAAGGGGGCTAACGCAGAACAGAATCGGGCCGAGAGGAAAATCTCCATACCTCGTCGCACGAGCTTGAGGGTTCGCTTGCAGAGCTTCTTCCCGGCGAGGGGCTTCGCGATGGGCCACAATATTAGTCAAAAGAGTAAAGTAACTGTCATATCATAATATTTAGCATGTCAGTGAATAATTTTTCTGTCATATTGCGGAATAAACAATCATAAACAATGCAGGAAATATAAACCCACCTCCTTTGATGGTACATATATGTAAGGAATATTAGCTTCCTCACAAAGTATTGGAACATGAGTAATCACATCAATAGGAGAAATGTTTCCAGCGATTACACACAACCTGCACAAACCAAAGTAACAGGCTCCGATTACTCAATTACTACATAGTGTAAGTTAAGCAACAAAATGGTTTTGAAAGCATCAAAGAGTCACACATCAAGATAAGCAATCTCCCTACCCTACAGGCAACAGTTCATACTGCAGAAAATAAGAAAAATTTCATCAACAAGACCGCGCCTAACAGCAATCAGTATGTGTAATTCCACTGTCATGTATGTTCTCCACGAGGATTCCCAAAGTCAAATTAAAATGACCGGTAGTATTGCTTTTTGTTAAAAAGATGGATCATTACCAAAATGCCAATAAGACAGGGTAATTGTACTATCTTGTAAAAGTATATAAACTCAGCACATCTGAGGAGGTAGTCTCTCTCTTCGCTGATTGCTAGAGACTATCGCAGAAAAATTTAAGACAGCAATTCCATTGTCAAATGCATTTTGCGCAACCAAGTTACTAAGCAATTACATGGTTAACGAGCACTATACATGCAGAGAAAAGAACTGAAAGGTACTGACCCTTTGTTCCCACGGCGGATGCTCTTGACCACCTCCTTGACTCCCCGCTTCAGGCACTTAGCCTCAGAGGCTGCAAATACGTAGCACCGAATCACGACCGAATGGGAGGAAACCATGAACCAAAAGGGGGCTAACGCAGAACAGAATCGGGCCGAGAGGAAAATCTCCATACCTCGTCGCACGAGCTTGAGGGTTCTCTTGCAGAGCTTCTTCCCGGCGAGGGGCTTAGCGATGGGCGCCAGCGCCACGGGGGCCTTCTTCTTCTCCGTCTCCGTGTCGCTCCCCATCGCCGCCGCCGCCGCCGACTCGAGGCTTCGCGGGTTTAGTCGGTTCGAGAACTAGGGTTTTACAGGAGGCGAAGCCGCTCGCTATTAAAACTGCAAGGCCGGGCCTACACGGCCACGAGTCACTGGAGAGTGGGACCCACTCTACCCAAGGCCCAATTGTCAGTAAAGACTTGCCAGAGGAACCCATCCCCGCACGGCCCAAACCCTACCCTTCCGTTCGAAGCGCGCCGACGCCGACAGACACATCGTGGTCGACCCCCGCCGGCGCCGCCACTGAAACTTAGCCGGCTCCGCCCTTTCTACGGACTCCACGTTAGAGTTGATTATTAATCTGTTCGCATGGGGAAATCGAAAGGTGCGGCCTTTTTGCCTCTTTGAATCCTGTTGCTTCTTCATTAGGTTGGTTCGAATTGGGGAGACAGAGGGAGAGATTGTTCTGTGCAGATAAGAAGGCTACGCGGGAGGCCAAGGAGGATAAGAATTTGGCGCTTCGAGTGAAGAGGAAGCAGCTGAAGAGGAAGAAGGACAGAGGTTTGGATTCCGCCGTAGAGGGAGAGGCCACTGTCAAGAATGGTGCGAAGGAAGGTAATGGTAGTGCTCGTTTGGTATTTTCATTTCTTTCTTTTCTATTTTTATTTCATGATCAGTGGTTTTAGCTTATAAAAAGGTATTTTATGAGCTTATCACTGTGATTATCCTGCAAAGGTAGAACATGATGTGTAAATCAATCAACCAGTAAATTAGTGCTCAGCTTAAAACATCTGCAAGAGTTGATGCTGATATTGTAAATGCAATTATCCATGGTTAGAATTGCATGGAAATGGTCGTTCTTTGATTCAGGATACGTATTACTGCTGTGTGATTAATCTCATGCATTTGTCACCATCTTTATCATAAGCATCCTGCGCACCTGAAACAGCTAGCGTGAGAACCTTCTGAGCGTTGTGCTTTTTAATTAGTTCTACTTAGGGGGGTTATTCGCTATGGTCTCTGTACTGCCATCAAGCCTTTCTTTTCCTTCTCTGAGGTATGAAATGGAGCTACATTTTTTTCGCCTTTGTTGTTAAATACCAGATAAGGAATTGGCAAGGCGCAAGAAAATGGCATTGAAGAAGCAGATGAAGAAAAATAAACATGCCAAAGTAAAGAGCAATCACGCTATGGCTGATGATGTGGTGGCACTAATGTCAGACAGTAAGGATAATGCAACGCCTAAGCTGAAGAAGAAGATAAAAAAGAAGGCAATGGAAAATAGCAGTCCTGTCAAGGTACATGAAAGTTCACTTGTTGATGATGACACTGAAACATCTAAGCTGAAGAGGAAGAAAAAGAAGTTAAAGGAAGGGAATAGCTCTTCTCGGCTTAATGATGCAGAGGAAATCCTGCATGAAAGTCAAGATGAAGAAACTCGAAGAGGTAAGATTGCTTGACAGTTACAATGATAGCACACTGGGCATTTTCCTTAAACAATGGATAACTTTGACTGTTTCTAAATTTTCTTAGCAAATTGTTGAAGTAGTGAACTCATGTAAGAACCAGTTGATATCCCATATCGGGTCCTATTGTTCTCCTAATTTAATAGTTTTTCCATTTTAGTTTATTTAATAGCTAACATGGATATGTCTGTATATGCAGCTGATATCAACCAATTTGCAGCACAGAGTGAGGATATGGATAATGGGAACTCTGAGAAAGCAAAGAGGGGAAAGAAAATAAAGACTAGTAAGTTTTATATTTCTCTCATAGTCAAAGTTGTTCAAAAGTATCAGTTAAACATGTTGCATAAATATATATACTTCCTGACACATGCCCTGTTCATTGGCCACAGAGAAAGTAAAAAAATCTGGAAAGGCCAATAAGATAGATAAGAATGCAGCAAGCACAGAGAACAGCTTGGAGATGCATGTTGAAGTTAGTACTGCAAATGTGGATGAGATTGCTTCAGTGGACGAAGACTGTTCCAGAGGAATGAAAAGTAAAAGTTTCCACTTTTGAATTCATCTCAGAGATACATTTTTGCCTTACTCTGCCAAGTGATAGTTCTTCAAGAAATGTGCTTGATGGAATAATATTGTTCAGAATTAAAATCCTGAATTTATCTCACAGTGACACTTGAGGTACTTATTTAAATATTCTCCTAAAAGAATACGTCGCACATCAACATGGTCTCCAAAGGAGCAAACTTTGTAGATTATTTGTGCAGTAATATGTTTTGGAAACCCAGTAAGACAAATCTGCTCATAGGAATATATATAGATAAAATGAAACTCCAACACCCTTCTGTGAATGTCGGGGTGTATTATATAATCAAGTTTACTTCGAGGCAACTACTTATGAAATTCATTTCAGGAGCCAATTTTGAAGAAACAGACATATGAACCCACATTTCTTTCTGTTAATCTAGCTTGTTGATTCCTTCAAACAATCAGTTCAAAATCGTCATTTGTGTTGCAGACCTGCAAGGTTCTTATTAGGCGTTCTGCTTTAAGAAGCCCACCTTAGTCTTCTGTACTTTCCTGTCGCTTTTTGCAATTTGATGCACCAACTTGTTAAAACCTGTATTTGATGTCTTGCAGAATGGATCTTGGAGTACAAACAGAAAAGACCAGGCTTGAAAATTTTGCAGGAAAGGATAGATGAATTTATAGTTGCTCATGAGGAACAACAAGAGCAGGTGAGTGTTCCCTCTATGACTTCTATCCTCAGAACTAGCAATTTTTACCACCTAATATTTCTTCCTGGAACTTGATTTTGAAATATTTACATTATCCACACAATTATTATAAGGCAAATTTCTTTGATGCTTAGTGGACCGTTAGTGTTAATGTTAACACACCATATATCTGTATTCTGTTTAATGTTTGCCAAAGTAGAAGGGTGCTTATGTTTCATATGGCAAAAATAGACTCTTCTGACACCCGGGCGCCCTCTCCCACCCAAAAATAAAATAAAAATTCAACTGGCTTGTTACCTGAAACCTAGTTGATCTTTCAGGAGAGGAAAGAAAGGGAGGCGCGTGCGGCAGAAGATGGATGGACGGTTGTGGTCCATCACAAGGGCAGGAAAAAGACCACAGATGCTGAAACTGGAACAGCTGTTGGCTCTGTATCTCTTGCTGCAATGCAAGAGAAAATGGCCAACAAGAAACCCAAGGAAGTTGCTCCAAACTTCTACAGATTCCAGAAACGAGAGGCCCACCTTAGCGGTATGTCAAGTTTTTTTTTTATAAAAAAAGGTTCCTGTTCTTATACTTATCATGATATAGAACCCTTATCTTGATATAGAACCCAGATTGTGTGAAGTAGCCACCGAGTGCCTTATAGCTTATTTACAGCCTTACAGGATTGGGCTGCTTAGATTTGTAATGCCGTGTGGTTCCTGCCCTGACGGACTAATCTGTACAATTGCTTACCATTCCAGTATGGGTAATTTCAACTTGGTGTTGTATATGTTCTTGGTTTGGGGAAAGTTTTCAGTTCGATTTGTATGTTTGGCAAAGTAGAAGAGGGCTTATGTTTCATGGCAAAATATACTCTGGCTTTGTTACCTGACACCTATTTCATATATCAGGAGAGGAAAGAAAGGGAGGCACGTGCAGCAGAAGATGGATGGACGGTTGTGGTCCATCACAAGGGCAGGAAAAAGACCACAGATGCTGAAACTGGAACAGCTGTTGGCTCTGTATCTCTTGCTGCAATGCAAGAGAAAATGGCCAACAAGAAACCCAAGGAAGTTGCTCCAAACTTCTACAGATTCCAGAAACGAGAGGCCCACCTTAGCGGTATGTCAAGTTTTTTTTTTATAAAAAAAGGTTCCTGTTCTTATACTTATCATGATATAGAACCCTTATCTTGATATAGAACCCAGATTGTGTGAAGTAGCCACCGAGTGCCTTATAGCTTATTTACAGCCTTACAGGATTGGGCTGCTTAGATTTGTAATGCCGTGTGGTTCCTGCCCTGACGGACTAATCTGTACAATTGCTTACCATTCCAGTATGGGTAATTTCAACTTGGTGTTGTATATGTTCTTGGTTTGGGGAAAGTTTTCAGTTCGATTAGAAGTTCACCATTTTGCATTACCAGTTTAGTTCGAATTAAAGGTCCATAGTTGTTTTGCCTTCTTGATGATGTCTTTTTCTAGATTGATTGTTTGTGGTAAGTGCTTGGAGCTAACAAAAAGCCTTGGTTGTGTTATGCAGAACTCGCATTGTTGCAGAGCAAGTTTGAGCAGGACAAGAAAAGGATACAACAGCTTAGAGCACAGAGAAAATTCAAGCCGTACTAATTCAGCTCAAGCATCAAGGATGCTGGTGTGGTTTCTGTTGGGACTCATTCGCCTCCCTTCTCCACAAACAATTTTGCTTCGCTTGAGATTCTGTAGGATGTATGGCTCTTAACTGAACGATGTCAGTTGTACACTATATGCTTTGCAGATGTAGTGCCAATATATGGTTAAAAAGGTGTCAAAAATATATTGGTTAAAAATCAGTGCATTTAGTGTACCATTCTTGTTGCTGGTATGTGCACATTTTCACTGTTACGTCTGCCTGGGCCGCCTTCGGCATGGCAACATAATGCTACCGCGGCAATTTAGGCCACCGTCGGGTATAAAATTGGCGTGGTCGCGTACCCCGTCGTAAAGGGAGCAAAAGAAATTTGTTTTGCACGCAGCATGCTGTCATGGCGATGAAGCAGCCAACGCACCAGCCGCGTTTCAAGGCCAGCCTCCTGGGCCACGAACTGCTTGCATCTTTGTTTGTACCCCTACATGAGGCCTCTGTGTTCACATGCATGCAGGTTAACTGTAAGTTCCAGGAGAAATCTCAACTCAGCACAAAGCCCCAAGAAACATCTTCCCCGTTCTTCTCCTTTGCATCTCCATAACAGTATCACAAATACAGATCTGACAGAACGAAAAAGGGCTGGCAAATGTCCGCTGCTGCTAGAGTGAGGCGAACCGCAGCTGCCATTTGTTAACTTGGAGGTTTAAAAGATCAAAGGCGAAACGACGTTGGGCGCGTGATGGTGAGCCTCTCCAATGTCGTCCTCGCCTTCCTGAACACCGTCACCCTCCTCGTCGCCACCGCGCTCATCGCGGCGGGCGCCTACGTCCTCGCGCACCCGGCGACCGAGTGCCAGCGCCTGGTGCGCACGCCGGCCATGGCGATCGGCGGGGCCCTCACCTTGGT
>LAPY01000306.1:137454-152307 GCA_000970635.1 Eragrostis tef | reverse complement strand
GCTATACGAAGTTATTACGAGCTGCTTTGGTTCCCATCCCAAGTTTGCAAAGTTGAAAGAGCACGAGCGAGGCACATGAGTACCAATATGATTTTGGTAGTGGTCATATATAACCTGGTGCTTCTCTCGTTGCGAATTAACCACATGATGACCAATTTGCAGAGAATGGATGTAGTTCTTTTTCTTTCTAGCCTGCGCCATAATATGGAAATATTTGGTATTAGTATCTCCCTTTTTCAGCCATGTGAGCCTCGATTTTTGTCTGGCTCTTGATTTTTCTATAGCAGCTAAGCCAAGCAGTCTGGTTTTAAGGAATTTCTTCAGTGATTTCTCATCGCTTGATAGCAGCCTGGATTCCTCCGCCACTTCTAATTGTTTGATTACTTCTCTGCAGATTGCAGCAGCCAGCTTTCCTTGTGGTACTAGAGTTTTAGCCCAGTTTCTTAGTGCTTTTGCTGTTCGGCTGAATTTTATATGCAAAAACATCATGGGGTTATGTCTTGATTCAACTGGTTCTGTCCATGCATCAGGGATGCATTGTAAATATCCAGGCATGTTAACCCAGTAGGACTCGAACCGAATCTAGGTTGAACGAACTCTGGAAAACGAAATATACAGTAGAAGTTTCTGTCCGAGCATCGAGCGTAAGTTTCATTGCTTCTTCTTGAATGGTGAATATTACTTTGTGCTTTTATGCAGCATGAATTGAGATCCACGTCGCGGATACTACAAACTACTTTCAGTGGTTCGGATGGTGAGAGTACAAAGACTTCCAGCTTAATATACAATAAGAAATGCCGGAACTACTCTGTTCGATCCCTCAGTAATAATTGCATTGCTTGCATAATCGCTTTATATTGTCCAACTTCCAAAGTCTGAGACGCGGGAAACAACTACTGTCCGGTCCAGATCGACCTGGATGGCTGCATCCTGATCGACAAGGCCGTAATCTATGGCACATAGTGTGCTACAATACAGTAAGATGCCATCTACTCTGGCGAAATTTGCGCCTTGGATCCGCTACAGCACACATACACAATTGAAAACATCTGAGGTCTGTAGTTGACTTTGTCCTCCTTTGGTGTGCGATAAGTATGTTATGTAATTGACTTCAACTTGCTAACATGGTGCTGGTTGTTGGCATCAGATAGTCAATTGTGCAGTTCCCATTTCTACAGCAGAACATTGTCCTCGGGGCTCGCGTCATATAGTACTACACTGTCTAAGAAAGTAGTTTTTTTTAAGGAACTGAAACCATCACTAAGGAACAAGATACGGTTAGGATGATGCAAACCAGCAGCACGCATTGCTTGGACTTGAAAGATGCATGTGCTCAAACACAGCAGAATGCACAATGCTATGCCGTAATCCATGGAGGGTGTTACACTTTTTCATCCAATTGGATGCGACATGTACAACAACAATTTGACAGGGACATGCTGGGTTAACCACTAACTAGTGAGCAAATGAAGCAGCAGCTCGCTCCAGGCATCCACTGGTCCTGGCAGGCACCAGTGAACGCAGTCGATGCCGAAGCCAACCTTCTCGTGCGGCCAATGCCCGTACTGTCCGGGGTGGCCGTCGCCTCTCATCTGCATCATCCGGCTGACGTCCATCAGCACGAACCGCCCGTCCTCCGCCACGGCGCGGAACTCCTCGACCTGCGCGGCGTGGAACGCGGCCTCCGTCTCGGGTAGGCTCGCCTCGTCGCTCCGCACGGGCCGCGTCCGGAGGCAGTTCCCGCCGTCGTACCACTTGCCGTTCTCGTAGTGCGGCGGCGCCACCGTGCGCACCACCACCTTCCCGCGGAACCCGGGCAGCTCGCGCAGCGCCCGGAGCGCGGTGCGGAACGCGGCGCGCACCGCGCGGTGGAAGAGAAAATGTACCGAGTGTGATCAGCTAGGCCATACAGCAAAATATTGCCAAGGAGGACCAACAGCTAGTGAAAAGAGAAGGCTATCATCCTCAGAAGTTGCATCTGGAGAGGGAAGCAATGAGCCTATACCCCCACATACATCAAAGTATGAATGAAATTGTATTTTCTTTTGATTTATCTTGCTGTTTTTATTACTAAATTCTAATTAATTTGTGTATTTCATACTTAGTGCAAGTGGGGCTGCAAGTGGAAGCGGAAGTGTAAGTAGGGCTGCATCAGAAAATGCAAGTGCAAGTGGGGCTGCAAGGGGAAGAGGAAGAGGAAGAGGAAGAGGAAGAGGACGAGGTACGGGAAGAGGAACAAGTGGAGGGAGAATTGCCGAATGGTTTGGGCTGTGACCCCATGTAATAAAAGACCACCTATTTTTTATGTGCTTTTCAAAGACTTGTAATGGTATCTTTGTTTGAGACATATGGATGGTTCTGTAAGACTTAAATGTTGCTGAATATGTGGTGCTTGTTGGGTGTTCAAGTGATATTTAAGGCTTGTCCAATATTATATATGATTTTTGCTTGCTGGTCACCAATTGTAGCAAAAAAAAACAAACGAAATGCTGTCAAAAATTTTAATACAATTTTCAAAATTATTTATATTCAGATTATTTATATTCGGGCATAAACTTATTTTCAGAATTTTTTTATGCTCCATGATGTGGTGCCGAAAACAGAACCAGAATTGAAGTTTCTTCTCAAAAACAGGACCGATTTTGTAAAGGGTACAATGGTCTTTTGGCAAGCTATTTAACACCGTTACCACCTGATAACGGAATAGGACTGGATGGCAGCTTCAAGTTCAAAAAACAGGACCATTTTTACAAAGTCCAGGAAACAGGACCGAATCCGTAATTAGCATCTGAAAGTGAACCACTTATGCAAATGCCCCTACTTTTTAAGAGAGAGAGATTGAAAACCATCACCAATCAGCCAGGATCTCCTGATCGAACTTATATTCCAGATAAGACAGGCAGGATGACCCATTGATCCACCCCAGCAGCATGCAAGGCATTGCTTGCACTTGAAAGATATGCTCAAACGCCGCAGAACGCTGTGGCGTAAGACAGGACGGTGTTACACCTTTTTCATCCAATTGGATGCAACATGTACAACAACAGTTCGACATGAACATTCTGTGTTAACCATTAACTAGTGAGGAGATGAAGCAGCAGCTCGCTCCAGGCATCAACGGGCCCGGGGAGGCACCAGTGAACGCAGTCGATGCCGAAGCCAACCTTCTCGTGCGGCCAATGCCCGTACTGGCCCGGGTGTCCGTCGCCTCTCATCTGCATCATCTGGCTGACGTCCATCAACACGAACCGCCCGTCCCCCGCCGCGCTCGCCGCGGCGCGGAACTCCTCGACCTGCGCGGCGTGGAACGCGGCCTCCGTCTCGGGGAGGCTCGTCTCGTCGCTCCGCACGGGCCGCGTCCGGAGGCAGTTCCCGCCGTCGTACCACTTGCCGTTCTCGTAATGCGGCGGCGGTGTCCGTCGCCTCTCATCTGCATCATCTGGCTGACGTCCATCAACACGAACCGCCCGTCCCCCGCCGCGCTCGCCGCGGCGCGGAACTCCTCGACCTGCGCGGCGTGGAACGCGGCCTCCGTCTCGGGGAGGCTCGTCTCGTCGCTCCGCACGGGCCGCGTCCGGAGGCAGTTCCCGCCGTCGTACCACTTGCCGTTCTCGTAGTGCGGCGGCGCCACCGTGCGCACCACCACCTTCCCGCGGAACCCCGGCAGCTCGCGCAGCGCCCGTAGCGCGGTCCGGAACGCGGCGCGCACGGCGCGGTGCGGCGGCAGGTAGGTGGTGGCGTTGGGCGCGCCGGCGCCGCAGTCGCTGCATCCGACGGCGGCGCCGCGCTCGTGGAGCACGACGGGGCGGGTGAACCACTTGGCGGCGTTGAGGACGACGTAGTCGTAGCCGGCGACGCGGGGCGCCCACTCCGGGTCGGCCTCGTCGAGGAACACGTTGTGCGGGTCCATGAACTGCAGCGCGCCGTCGCGGGTCAGGTTCCACCGCACCAGGAACGGCGTCCAGAACACGGTCACCGTGAAGTTGTGCTCGCGGTAGAGGTAGCTGCGCGTGCAGTGGATGCAGTCCTTGGGCTCAATCTCCTGCGGGTGCTCCACCTGCATGCAAGATTTAGCACATGACAGACAGTTCATGCATTGATTGATAGTATCATATACGTATGTATCAATGCCAATGTGCGTTGGTTGGCGCACTGATTTGATGGTACCTTGGAGAGGAGGCACATGAGCGACTGCATGTGGTTGCGCGCGACGGAGTCGCCGACGAAGGCCATGGACTTGTGGCGCACGAGGCGGAGGAAGGCGGCCGGGTCGAAGCGGGGGAGGTCGCAGCCGTCGGGCTGCCACCGCCACCGGAGGATGGACTCGATCTCCGGCTTGCCGTACTTCATGCAGTCCTGCCGGCTGTCGATGAAGGGGCACGTCGCGTTGGTGTAGTAGGGCGCGGCCGCGTCGGGCACCCACTCCCCCTTGGCAACGTCGCACGTCGTCACGCGCGACGTCGAGACGGAGGCGGGGACGTTGATGAAGCGGTCGATGTTGAGCGACGAGTAGTTGGACGCGGTGAAGACGACGAGCAGCAGGATGACGATGAGGCCGGTGGTGGAGGCTGCTCGACGGACGGCCTGGCTGTTGCCGGCGTTCGGCTTCATCTTGGAAAGCGAGCGAGCGAGCGAGCACGCAGTTCGCCGGCGGGAATGAGAGGCCGATGCTTTCATGTATTTAGTTGGTTTGTCAGCGCCAACGTGCAAGAACGTGCGGGAGCTTGATCCGGCACGTACTACCGACAAAGCAGAGGGAGTCAACTCATTATTCTCTCCCCTTCTCCGGCACCGCCGTGCTGGATCCGATCCACGTACGCCTACGATACTCGGAGTGGTACCAAACGGCAGGTGGTTCAAGTAGTTGTCTCAGCCTCAACCTTTTTTTTTTTTAGGAAACTACGGTGGGGCAAGAAGCCCCACCTGAATTTTTTCTCATTGAAATAATGAGTTTGTTACAGTTTGGTGCGCTCAGGGAGTGAACAGAAGAAAGAAAGGACGAGGAGCTAGTGTTATCTAATTACATCAACAACAATGGCACACCAGTCTTCTAAAACATGTGTCGGTGACGATTGTTTGGCTCGGCACATCCAGAGTCGTATGTGCTCCTGAAGAGCGGTGGCAGTAGCTGCAGTGGTCATGACGACATCGTCAAAAATTTTCCGATTCCGTCGCTTCCATCACTACAAGATTTCTACGAATCCCCGACAGTTTTAGTACAAGTGGCCGACAGTATTAGCTTTTTAGTATAATTTTTCCAAATGGCTAACAGTTTTGTAGTACAAATTTTTATATTTCCCAACAGTTTTGACAAATTCCCTACAAACTCATCGCCCACAACCTCATTCTCTACAGTTTTCACCTCTATTATAATTATACTTAAAACTGTCACCCATTTGTCTACAAAAACTGTTAGGAATTTCTACAAATCTTGTAGTGCATACCACCCAAAGGAGGGCCAGCAGGAGAGTGCTCATCAGCTCAGTAGGCCAGGTTGAGAAGCAGGACGAGCAAGCTGAGCACAAGTCATCCACAGAGTTAATCACGGGGGCGTCGGGGAGGATGGCTGCCCAAAATTCCTGAATGTAGGGGCAGGCCACGAACAGGTGGTCAATAGATTCGTGAGAAGCATTGCAGAATGGACAGTCCGGGGATGGGACAACACCAAGGCCATGGAGGAATAGCCTAGTGCGTGTGTTCCCATGCCGAAGGATCCAGAAAAACAGCTGCACTTTCTTTGGCGCAAAATTCGCCCAGTGGTGTTGCTGCCATCTCATTGCTTCGCCGCAGGGGTGCAAATTTTTGCATATGCATCTTTAGTTCTGAACCCGGGCACGGCGGAGCCTCGCATGAATCGCACGTCGGGTTTTTTTTTTTTAGGAAACTACGGTGGGGCAAGAAGCCCCACCTGAATTTTTTCTCATTGAAATAATGAGTTTGTTACAGTTTGGTGCGCTCAGGGAGTGAACAGAAGAAAGAAAGGACGAGGAGCTAGTGTTATCTAATTACATCAACAACAATGGCACACCAGTCTTCTAAAACATGTGTCGGTGACGATTGTTTGGCTCGGCACATCCAGAGTCGTATGTGCTCCTGAAGAGCGGTGGCAGTAGCTGCAGTGGTCATGACGACATCGTCAAAAATTTTCCGATTCCGTCGCTTCCATCACTACAAGATTTCTACGAATCCCCGACAGTTTTAGTACAAGTGGCCGACAGTATTAGCTTTTTAGTATAATTTTTCCAAATGGCTAACAGTTTTGTAGTACAAATTTTTATATTTCCCAACAGTTTTGACAAATTCCCTACAAACTCATCGCCCACAACCTCATTCTCTACAGTTTTCACCTCTATTATAATTATACTTAAAACTGTCACCCATTTGTCTACAAAAACTGTTAGGAATTTCTACAAATCTTGTAGTGCATACCACCCAAAGGAGGGCCAGCAGGAGAGTGCTCATCAGCTCAGTAGGCCAGGTTGAGAAGCAGGACGAGCAAGCTGAGCACAAGTCATCCACAGAGTTAATCACGGGGGCGTCGGGGAGGATGGCTGCCCAAAATTCCTGAATGTAGGGGCAGGCCACGAACAGGTGGTCAATAGATTCGTGAGAAGCATTGCAGAATGGACAGTCCGGGGATGGGACAACACCAAGGCCATGGAGGAATAGCCTAGTGCGTGTGTTCCCATGCCGAAGGATCCAGAAAAACAGCTGCACTTTCTTTGGCGCAAAATTCGCCCAGTGGTGTTGCTGCCATCTCATTGCTTCGCCGCAGGGGTGCAAATTTTTGCATATGCATCTTTAGTTCTGAACCCGGGCACGGCGGAGCCTCGCATGAATCGCACGTCGGGCCTTTCTTCCAGAACCGCGCCAGAGATGTTTTCCTGGAGGCAAGTCAGCTCATCGGAGGCGGCCCTAGAGAGTCTTGGCCGGAGTGATAGGATGAGTTGTCCCGTGGCAAGAGCTCTCTTCACAGTGATTGTATGGTCAGTTGTGTGAGAGAAGAGGGCTGGGAAAGCTTGGTGCAGAGGCCCGAGTGACGTCCCGTCGTCAAACCAGAAAAACGTCGTTGCACCATCGCCTACATCAACGGAGGTGATTGCTTGGTAGAGGGGCATGAGGCGGGCGAATGTGTTCCATGAGCTCGTGTGCGACGGGGATGGAGCAAAGCCACACTGGAATGGTTGGTATTCCTGCAAAATCCATCTGACCCATGGGGTGTCTTCCATTGAGACCACCTTATGTAGTTGCTTCATAAGCAAGCACAAGTTTTGTGTTTTCAGGTCGCTTATGCCAAGCCCCCCTTCATCTTTGCAACAGCAGGCAAGGTCCCAAGCAACTTGACAGTCTCCTCCAGTGCATTCAGTTGAACCTTTCCAAAACATCGAGCGCCGAGGTTTGACAGTCTCCTCCAGCCTCAGCCTGATGAAACAAGAACTCAAAGTAGTTGCATCCCAGACACTCTCCGTGTCCGCACCAGCACCGCGCACCGCCAGCGGCAACAGTGCCGCCGGATCACCAGCTCCACGGGCTTTGTTGCACGGAAGTGAGCTCGATGCGAACAGAGTGCCTCCGGGGCGCCGTGCTCCGCTGGCCAAGCTACACACACACACACCAGTTCAGACGGGCCTCTGTTGCGTCGATTCCAAATTTCTTGTGAATTTTCATTTTCCACATCTATGCTTGTATTTCTGATACGTAACTAAATAGTATTCCATTTACAAACTGGAATCACATAGCATCTCAATCCTAATAGCGACCAAAGAACTAAGCACGATGCTGTTCTGTGCAGAGAATCTGCATAAATAAGCAAGCCTGAGATGGTAATCTCAATTTGTTTTAGTGCCATCAGTTTTCATGTAATCAGTGATATGGTTCTTGAGCTGCGTCGATGGCACATCAGGCACACGTTTATGATCTCCAGTAGTGATGCTTGATCGTTCACTCGTCTTTATTATTTTCCGTTTCAACAGGTGGTTCATCGGGAACAGTTTCCACATCATCATCGCCGGTACCATCAGCCTTCTCGGGCACTTAAAACGGATCAGATGTCTCAAGAATTCCATTGCTCAACTTTGTCAGCTATATGGAAAGGCAATACTCGTCAGAACATAATTGATCGATGCTGTATTTACCTGCCGGCTGTCGATGAAGGGGCACGTCGCGTTGGTGTAGTAAGGAGCGGCCGGGTCGGGCACCCACTCCCCCTTGGCGACGTCGCACGTCGTCGTCGTCACGCGCGACGACGACGCGGAGGTGGGGACGTTGATGAAGCGGTCGATGTTGAGCGACGAGTAGTTGGACGCGGTGAAGACGACGAGCAGCAGGATGACGATGAGGCCCGTGGTGGAGGCTGCTCGCCGGACGGCCTGGCTGTTCCCGGCGTTCGGCTTCATTTTGGAAAGCGAGAGAGCGCGAGCACGCAGTTCGCGGGCTGGAATGAGAGGCCGATGTTTTCATGTAATAAGTTGGTTTGTCAGCGCCAACGTGCAAGAACGTGTGGGAGCTTGATCCGGCACGTACTACCGACAAAGCAGAGGGAGTCAACGCATTCTCTCCCCTTCCCCGGCACCGCCGTGTTGGCTCCAATCCACGTACTCCTACTACACTCGGAGTGCTACCGAACGGAAGGTGGTTCGACTCATTGCCACGCAGGCTGTTGTGTTGAGGTTTGTGCGCCTCGGCTTGATGAAACCATCAAACCAGAACTCTAAAATAAGTCGTTGCTGCCTAAAGCTACTTGAGTCCCTTGTCCGCATCAGCACCGCGCCACGGACAAACACCGTCCGCTGATCACGCGCTTTGTGTCGTCCTTCTCCTCTACCTCATAGTATATGCTGCCTTCTTCCACTCATCAACTTCTCGCAACTCCCCCTCCAGGTCGTCAGAGTCCAAGTCATCTAAAAACCCAGCACGGTACAATTAGTGACAATCCCCAATTTCCCAGTGTACAAAACAAACTAAGCTAACATGAATCAATATCATAGTAGAATGGCTTGATGGGGGAAAAATGAAGCTGTTGAAGCATATTTCAGTTCAATGGATATCAAGTAGTAGGGTGGGAGGGGTGATTTGCAAAATCACCGTCTATTTAATCATACTTTTGCAAATTACTCCTCCCATCTCTCTCTTGGATCAAGATCATGTGGTTCAGATTAGAGTTCTCACACGAATCTGGTTTTCATATGATACGTTGGCCAAGTAGTAAGTGTTTTGGGTATTACCCGATTCATACTCGCTATTTATGTAGAAGTCCTGTAAGTATCTCTCCCTTCTCTCTTCCTCCTCCGTCCTTATCATCGTCCTCTTCCGACTCGTCACGGTTGCTCGTGGTTTCATCTGCTTCGGCGTTCGAGTTCGAGAGCACTTCGGCCTCAGCATTCAAGCTACAGAACTGCTCGGCTCTGGAATCAGAGAAATCGAGGCAGTGCCCCTGCAGCAGCTGCTTCTGCCCCGCCTCGGAGTCATCCAAGGAGTAGGGCTCGACAAGCTTCTGTTTCTTGGACGCCATCATTGCGGCCTTTGTGGGCGACTTGCTCCCCTTATTCTTCGTCGCCGCGGTAGGCGGCGGGCGGGGGCGCCTTGCTTTTCAATGTTTTCATCTCCGTCGCCACATGACAGGGTCGTATATATGAGGGAAATTATAAAGTAGAAGACAGTGGGCCGAGGCCCAGCAATCCAGCATCGCATCGTCGAACTCGGTAAGAGGCCCACTCTCCGTTGTCTTGTTTCTGATACAGACACGCGGAAGTCCGGACTCCGGGGAAGAAGAGACGGCGGGGGAGAATTCCGAGCGTTCTCCGGCAGGTCGCCGTCAGTCGTCCTAGAAGCTCTCTCTCCGCCGGTAAGACCATGCCCTCCTTATCCCTCCCCAATCCGCCTTTTCAACCTCCTGGGCTTGTTGCTCGCCCCCGTAACCGACCCACTATTCCTGGTTGGCGCCTTCTAGGTTTAACGGACGCAAACCCTCAGTTCCTTCGCGATTTTTTTTTCGCCTAGAGATTAGATTTGATCCGTTTGAGCGTTAGGATAACCATGGTGTTTCCTCATTGGTAGTTTTCTTTCGAGCCAGAGGGAGGAGGGAACTCCAATGGCAATATGATTTGTGTACTTGACTGATCCAGAGATCCTGCTGAGATGCATCATATTTTAGTCCTGTATAGGATTGTTAAGTCGAGCGTGTTTTTACATTTTGACGGGTTAATTCTACCATTTTATGATATGTGCGTGTAGCGACATCTGACATGACACCTCTGTAGTTGTTATGTGCCCTCGCAAAAAAAATTATGTATGTGAATTTGATTACATCTTTATTTTCCATTGATTACTGAAATACAGAATAGTAGTGTGCCTTGGAAAATGCATGACAACCTAGTAAAGGAAATCTGTATTGCCAATTTGCCATTGCACTTGCACATTGCGAGAACTTAAATAGGTGAATATTGGACCATCATTATTAGTTTTGCTATTTACTGCAGGTAATTGTTATGCCAAATTCAGCTTGTGTGTCTGCATGGACAGTATTCTGACCTGCTACTTTGCGGTAGCCAAACTTAGAAGACTTCAGAAGCATTATACAAAAGATTATTTCATGTGTTTCTATGGTTCACACAAATCATTGTATCTAACAATTCGTTAAACAAATTGTATACTTGCTCTAATTCTTATTACTGATACCCGTGCGTTCATTTTAATTTCATTGTCAAAACATATTGAATTGCAAGAAAAGGCAATGGAAACAATTGAAGCCTGGAGCATCCCATGGGTTTAATCATCACTGAAATATTAAAGCTTAAACCTCTGTTGCATTATGTTAAAGATTATTTGCTGTCATATTATTGGTTCAACATACCATTATATTTAGCAATGTTTTATGAAAAGCTGCATACATTCTGTGATTCTTCGTACTAATCTATGTGAGCTCTTTTTTTTTCTTTGATGTAACATATAGAATTACAAGATAATACAGTGGCAACCTAAATGGAAGCCTCGAGCATCCCACAGGATTTAATCATCTCTGAAATATTAAAGTGGCTTCCGGTGAAATCACTCGGCCGCTTTCAATCTGTCTGCAAGGCTTGGCATTCTGAAATATCTACTCGCGGCTTCATCGAGATTCATAGAGGATTGTCTCAATCAAATATTTATAACCTGATGGGGTCTCACATCGTCACTGAAGATCGCCGCATTACAAGCTTTATCAAAATAGAGCAGCTCACTGAAGAGGGTGAGCTGCAACATTACTTCAAGCTGCCTTATCTGGAAGACTATGGTCGAATCAGTTCTTCCCGTGATCTCATTGTTCTTAGCTACAAGTACGGCTACCTGTTATCCAACCCTGCTAAACGGGACTTGGTTTATCTTCCTCATGATCCCTGGAATGAAGCTGAGATCCATCTCACAGGATTTGGCTTTGTGTCTTCACTTGGAAAATATAAGGTGGTCAGCTTAATGATTGACTCTGGAGATACCTGTGAGGTGTTCACTGTGGGCATGGACAAGTCATGGAGGAAAGGAAAATCACCTCCGTTCACTTTATCTCAAGCTGAACATATGCCTTATATCGATGGCAAACTGTATATGCTTTCCTTGGATTACTTTTTTGAGGAGGACTTCAATGGGAATGGGAGAGTACTAATGTTTAACCTTGAAGAAGAAGCATGGAGTGTGATGGCGCTGCCAGATGTCCAAAAGCTAGAATATATGGCATTTGAATTAAGAGAACTGCAGGGCTTGCTCTGTTGCGTTGGCTGCATCCCGTACAAGAGAATTGAGATGTGGATGCTGAGAGATTATGCAAACAATGTGTGGTCAAAGGACTTTGTTGTTGATGACACGCAATTGGGGGTGAATGACGACACTCGGCTGCTGCATGCTTTCCCTTTGAAGGTGATGACTGATGGAAGGATCTTCCTAGAGACAGACGATGGTCAGTGGTTTTACTATGATCCGCAAGATGGAGGCACCCAGCTAGCTAACCGTCATGTCGCTTCCATAATATATGCAGAGAACCTTGTGCCGGTTTTGGGCTTCTGAGGCAAAGTTGAAGATCTGGATTTTTACATCAAAGACTATTCTGCATGTCCATTTCTGCCCTTCTTTCAACGGTTTGTGTTCCTTGGCGACCCCTATTGTGAGGGTATTTTGTTATGTACAACGTTTTATGTTGTTTGTAATTTCTATTGCTCTCAGGCTACCTATATGAATTTTTTGGGTGGAAATTTATACAGCTGCTTGGTTTTAGAATTATATCTGCACTGTATTGGTTCGAATGTAGACACTATACGGTATGCTCCGTACATCATTTGTGCAGTACCGAGCGACCAAAGTCAAGTGTTTTGGCTGCTGTTCGCGGGACAGCCGAGGGCTTATCCTTGGCTAGATTGCGCGCGGGCACCGTGTAACAGCGTGGCGGCCGCTGTGGTGGCATGCCGGCCTGTTAGCGGCGCGGTATGCTCCATTGGCGCTCACATAACCAAGTGATGACTTGTTTACGATATTAAAGCATACATTGAAAATAATTCTATTTGAAATCCTTTTAACTTCTTGAGTGTTGTCATTGGTGGACTGAAGTTTGATTTTTTTTTAATCTCGTTTCTTTTCTTGACGTGTCTACTGGATTGAAGACTTTTTATCTCGGAGGCTGTTCATCATGTAGTGATGTTTGCCATTGTTCTTAATTCGACTTTGCCCTTTTGCATCTTTGCATAAACCGATAACGCACGGATCCTGGTTAGGTCTTTGAAGGCCCGCCCCTCAGATCTGAGAGTGATGCCAGACAGCCAGGGTACTGCCATTCCAAACTCGATGTGCACGGTTTCTTCTACGAGTGTCTGTAAGCAATTCATTGTCCTTTTGAGCCGGATCAGACTGAGTTAAAGTCTTCGGACGCTAAGATTGTGCTACACTGTAACAGAACAAATGTTGCAGCCCAAAATGCAACGAACACTGAATTTACATTTGCGGTGATTCACAGCTCCTTTTAGCTTGATCCATCGACGCTGCCGGGGAGAAGCTTGCGAGGAGGCGCCCGGGACGACGACGAGATCGTGCCAATACGGGCAGCAGCTGCAGGGATCACCCGCGACGGCGTCACGACTTCCACCACAGAGAGGTTGTAAGAGTCCGTCCCGAGGCGGCTCTGCGTCCACCCTTTCCGGCCGGAGAAGCCGCCGGACATGACCCAGCTGTTCTTGAACCCTACGCTGTTCAGTGTCCTCGCCACGATCTTCGAGTTGTCATTGTACCTGCAGCCCATACCACGGCTCAACGTCAGAAAACAGTCTATGTTGTCATCTGAATCCTAACGCGGAAGCAATCGGAAAGGAGTGCACGGACGAGTCCATGATGATGATGTTGGAGCCCTTGCCGATTCTCTTGAGGTAGGAGATTTTCATAGCAGTGATCTCCGCCTCGGCTCTCTTCGCGTTGCGCACCATGCCCTTAAGCTTGCTTGGAAGGTCTTCAAGCCTGAGAACACAAAGGGATTTATACATTTTGTACTGAAGAACATGCACTGCGTTGTATTTGATCTTACGGCTGAGCATTTGAGCAAAGTAAGTAATGCTTACGGCACAGAGATGATCTTGTTCTTCGCGTTGGAGGGAAGCTGTGGCACTCCGGCTTTGGCCTTGTCTTTGTCGCTTCGCACATCGATCAGAACGTAATCTTGAGTGGTGATCTTGTCCAGAGCTTGCGCAGGAGTCAGGTCACCTTTTCGTGACACACAATGCAGCAGCGTACTAGTGATGAGCAACACAACGCAGAACAACGAGAGCACCATTGTTGACAGCAAGCAATACAAGACCGCTACCTTTGTAACCGCGGAGGTTCGCTACCTTTGTAACCGCGGAGACCGGAAGAGACGATGGACCAGACCGGCGGCAGGAGGATGTACGCGAGGAACGCCGCCCCGGCGGCCACGACGTAGTCCTCGGGAGCCAACGACGTGATGGTCTCCACGGTGGCCGAGGCGATGGGCTTGGCGGCGTCGATGACCTTGGTGCCCTGCTCCGCCGCGGTCTACTGAGCAGAGCAACATCGTCAAAACCAAACGGAACAGGCGTCGTCGGTGATCAGATCAACAAGCCGAGCCGGCGGCATCCGAGACGTACGTACCTTGGCGGCGGAGACGACGGGCGCGGGGTCGACGCCGGCGCCCTGGAGCGCCTCCGTGGCTTGCTTGGAGGCGCCGGAGACCACGGGCGCCGCGAGCTTGAGTGCCTCGTCTCGCCCAGCGCCTTGAGCACGCCCGCGGACTGCTCGGCGACCTTGCCGCCGACGTCGATGACTGTATCCACCGTGTCCACCACCTGCACAACGACTCACCTCAGCAACAATCCCTCAAGCACAATGCCGGTAAAGGATTTATCGGAGCTTCAAGAACAGCCGGCGATTGGCCTGGCCGATGCAATGCGCAGCAGGAGCGTACCTTGTTGATCGAGCCGGCGACGTCCTCCTTGGAGACGGCGGCGGCCGCGCGCCGTGCCAAGCTCCTGGAGGCCGCCTTTGGCGGCGGCGGCGGGAGGGTGGCCGACACCGACATGGGGGCCATGGATGGCTGCGGCAGTCTACCCACCCGCACTGCGATTTCGGCCACACACAACGCGCGCGCACAGGGCGCCGGCTGCTGTAATGCCGATGGCTCTGCGAAATTGCGTGAAATTTTGGCCACACACATGTAACAGTAGCTGAACAGCAAAAATGCTTCATTTTGTTTGTTGTTTTTCGTCTTTGCCTTGAGATAGTTTGCCGCTAGTCTCTAGCTTTGCTTGTACTGGGACAGATTCTCCTCAGCTACCGCTCGGTCTTGAAATTTTTTCTACGGCTAGGGGAGGCCGGGGCCCCCGCCGG
>LAPY01000306.1:50878-71112 GCA_000970635.1 Eragrostis tef | reverse complement strand
TGTTATAATTATTTTATATAGATCTATTATATATATAATTGAACAAAAATTGAAGCCTCCACGTTCGCTCTAAAATGCTAGAAATTCTCACGTTATGTAAATAGTATCCGAGAAAATAAGAAGAGAAAATTACCCACCACTGCCATTATGAAATAACTACCTAAAATACCCCTATTCCTCTAATGTTGCCTACTGGATGTTTGCCTCCCAGCCAGCCCCGATTCCTCTAATGTTGCCTCGATCTCAAACTGGATCTCGCCTCCCAGGCGAGGAATGAAGAGATCATCGATCTCAAACTGGAATTCGACCTCCAATTCTAGGACCAACGAGATCGTCAAACACTGAAACTAGCCACCGATCCCGGCAGATAGGAGCAGCATCCATGTTTGGCCGTGAGACATATATACATCAAGTGCCTCCACGTATAGCCGCGAGACCACGACACCTCGATCCATCAGGTGCCTCCACATACGACCGCGAGTCCTCCGCCATGAGCCTGAAATCGATTCCATCTGCTGCTGCTACATAGAGCCAACAGAGCAACATGTGCGTCAACCAGCTGGAGTCTGCATGTATTCTTTCGTTTTGCCGTCACCAATTTGAAGCGCTTGAAGTCAACAAGTTCACCGCTTTTGCAGTTTTGGGGGTTTAGGGTTAGTAATTTTGTTGAGAGCAAGCCAACCTCCATCCTACAAAGAATTTTGTTGTACGAAGGAGCGAAGCAGCAGCAACAAAGAAGCCTGGCTTTTGGCGGCGCGACAAGTTAATAAATAGCAAGGGCAACAAATTGATTTGCTCATGTGTATACACGGCGGCATACAGGATTGCAAAGCCACAAGCTTGCACCTTTGCAACTAGGTCTGCGGCATAGGTTCTCTTGACGTGGGAATTCTGTACTGCTGTTGTCCAAGGTGAAGTTGTTCTCAGTGTTCAAAGTATGCATCTTCGGGTCGTGAATGCAGCTGTAGTATTTTATTTGAAGAGGCAATTTGAGGAGACAATTTCTTCTCTTGCAACTACCCAGCTTAGGTGAACCAGTCACAGGTACATCTGATTCTACCACCATTTATTTTCGATGTTCTACCCCTTGAGTTAGTATTTGTAGGTAAAAAAAATAACATTCGGCTTGCTAGAGTAGTTCAAGGGAAAAAAAAAACTTGGAATATGGCTATATCAAACAACAAATGTTGAATCCTGTTGTGTTAAGCCAAGCAAACAATGGCAAAGAAAGAAGGATAGTTTTTTTTCCTTTTCTTTTCTCTATGTACTTCTTTTATCTTACTCCACATTGATACCTATTTTGGGTTAGAATTATAAAATACATAGTTATACTTCTCATTCACCATAGAGAAACTAGGATAAAGAAATGGCGTAGAGTTTCCAGAGTTGGCAACAATATATTTTAGTAAATAATTAAGCAAAGTATATTGGCCAATTGATCATTATATTGAATTAACTTAACACATATTACCTTTTGCATAAAACATATTTTGGTGTTACTGAAACTATGAACGTTAGAGAAAAGTGTAAAATATAGTTGAGGTGAAAAAACTATAATCAAGAAGACCAATCTTCTAATCAAAGAAAGACTTTTGGAATAAAAAAATTAACGAAAAAAATAAATTAAATCAGACATTAAATATGTTAAAACACATACTTAATGGTTATACTAGCCGCACAAATGCGCGGGCCGCCTCACTAGTTATTATTAGTACTACTAGTATCAATGACTTATCCATTACAGCTATCAGGCCACAGTAGTATAGTGGCCGAGCACATGCATGACACAGCATCATCCATCAGCCGAGAAGTGATGGTGATCCACTCCAACTCGTTCTCCGACTCCTCGTCCTCGTCATGCGTCCCTCGTGCGGCTCATGCTCGACCACCGCGTGCCGCCCCGCCATACTCTCGCGAGCACCTTTGTTAATTTATCTCCGGGACGGACAACGGAACGTCCTGGAACTGCTGTTAAACCAACCATTCTGCTGGAGCCCTGTCCGTCCATGCGTTGATTGTTTAAGCTCTGATCGATGAATGGAATGGAAGGAGATAAGACAGGAGGAGCTTAAGCGCAATGATTTGGCGGCCCATCTGCTGGACGGATCGGAGGCCATGCCCAATGATTTCCGACGAGTCACCTCACTGTTCCCGTGCATGCCGCTCCGACAGGCAGCCAAGAGCCTTGGACCTGTACATGTTGCGCTGGCAGCGTATAGCTCGAGCTGATGAATACGGCGTCCTTGGATCGCGATCCGTATACTGTGCGTCAGTCGACCTGGACACTGTTTGCGGTTCCACGCGCCGTGGTTTCAGGATACTGTACGTCGAGGTCGAGACCTTTCGGCATTGATCGCCTCATGAAGACGACGACAAGAAATTAATCCCACTCCGCTTGCGACTCACGTGCAGGGGATCCGACGATCACGTCGTAAATAAGTACTTTCTGCCTACTGTTTTCCGCTGGAGACTTGGAGATCCACACTTGGCGCTGTCGATTTGCTAGAACAATGACATCGCTTCTCGTTGGCTTTGCTCGATCGGCTCCTTCCCTCGCTGAATCGATGGAACTTGTTCATCCAGTAGGCCCTAGCGCGACGAAATCGATCACCATTACATTGATGTGAAACCTTGTTATACGAATAAGTGGCGAATATTATTCAGGGGTACTTCTGCATGTGAAAGGCATGTTAGAGATGTACTGTTCTTAACACAGTTTAATGGAAACAGCTCAGCTGCCAACCTCTTCTCTCTATTATCATCCGCCTCCTTATAGCCCCTCAACCAATCAACACAACCAAGTTCGATAGTAGCATTCTGAGCTCTGACCACAAACAAAACCAAAGTATTATATGTATATGTGGCGACAGCAAGCAAGCCAAGACTACCGAACCAGCGAAAAATTCGACGGCATACGACCATGCCATTGCCAGCATTAAGTAGTATATCCACAAAGTCACACGAGCTCGTTTAGAATATATTTATACCAAAACATATCAGACGAGATCAACAGAAACGACAGTAGCGGAGCTAGGTTAACGGACCAGCACGCCACCATCCTCGCTCCCAAATTCTCAACGGGACTTTCTTGCTGAGGCGTCTTGGCTGCCGATTAGCGGCCAAGAAACAAAACCACACGGCTAATTAATCAGCTGGCTGCTGCACAGCCCCACCTAACACACAAACACTAGATTATTTCGTGGCCCGAGATTATGGGAACCATGAGGGGAGCAAGAAGATATTCTCGTCCAGCTCCCGCGCTCCTTCCGTGCGTCGAATTAAAGAATGGCGGCTTAAAAAAATGAAATAAAGAAAGTTGAACGAGGCTCGCGTCCGCATCGGCACCGTCGTCCGTCGGGGTCCCGGCCGGCAACAGCGACGTCGCCATGCCCGGACAGGAGAACGGATGTGACCTTCTTCGAACTTTTGCACACGTCAGGGAGTCGGTGGGGCCGCGTTTTCGCTTGACTGTTTGACGGGATAATTTTTGTGATTAGCTATAAGAGCTGGCGACGTCACCACAGAGAGATTTGGGCTAAGCTGAAATGTTTATTTTAATAACATGTCGTCTATAATGCGAGAACAATTCTGATACGGTGCTTCAAAGCGTGGCCAGCGTAACAAAATGGAAGGAGGTCTTGCTTGCAATGCAGAGATTTCTTGAGATTTTCTGTAGTCTTGTGCTTGCCCGATGCCAGTAGTCACATTCGAGAAATATTCTCTCGTTTCAAACAACGTTGCTACAGTCTTTGTGACAATTAAACGTGTGAAACACCATCACAAATTAGTCTACACAGCTGCATACAGTTTCAGGATCTTCTGGTTGAGATCCCCAGAAGAACCAGAGCACCGGCCGGCCGATAGATTCGAGTTTGACATGGGCGAACGTTGAAAACTTATTTTGGAAGAAGAGTACATAACACGCGCTCGGTAGCGACCCATCCTTCCGTAGCTTCCATCCATCCCATTGTTCCCTTTCGATCCAACAATGTGACGATCAGACCGTCAGTGATAACAATGGCATCTAGAAAAGGATTTGACAGGGAGATGGGGGTTGGAATCCACCGCTGTCAATGAAAATCTTCAAATGCAAAGTTCGTAGTTAACTGTCAGATATCGAATCGAGTCATCTAGTGATGAACTAGGAGAAACATGTATTATTTCCTGCGCCCAATTGTATGTCAAGTCAGCGTCAACTTAATTGAAGTTTTTTTTTTTCAAATGATGGCAGCAGCATCTTTAACCGAAGCCAGGCTAGCTATTTTCGTTCGGCACCACGTGCTGTTGGTTGGTTAACTTATTGTCACGGAAACGTAAAACCTGGGATTCAAATTTATTCTAACAAAAAAAAATGAGACAAAAATGTCCGCCAGTCAAAGAGCGAGAACTAATTGATTTTTTTTACTAGGACTAAATTCTTGCTGAACCTTCACTAGATAGTGACACTGCTATGTTTGACTCCCATTTCGCTCTTCCCCCCAAATTTTCCTTGCAACTTTGCCATTCATGTTTCTCTCCACCAGTACTAGCTCGTTTGGTCACCAACCTCAGGACTTACTGAAGCTAAAATCAGGCTACTTGGACTGTCTCCTTACGATCGCGCCACGTGTAAATCTGATAAATGTATACGTAAACAGTGATGTATTCAATTCTGGGGCCGGATTAATCTATGCATTCGGGAATTTTTATTGCCTCCCGTCCATGTGTCATCCACCGCATCTAGATTCGATGCTTACATCTCACCTGGAAAGGTCCGATAGTGATTTAAAGAAAGGTGAACGAGGCTCGCGTCCGCATCGGCACCGTCGTCCGTCGGGGTCCCGGCCGGCAACAGCGACGTCGCCATGCCCGGACAGGAGAACGGATGTGACCTTCTTCGAACTTTTGCACACGTCAGGGAGTCGGTGGGGCCGCGTTTTCGCTTGACTGTTTGACGGGATAATTTTTGTGATTAGCTATAAGAGCTGGCGACGTCACCACAGAGAGATTTGGGCTAAGCTGAAATGTTTATTTTAATAACATGTCGTCTATAATGCGAGAACAATTCTGATACGGTGCTTCAAAGCGTGGCCAGCGTAACAAAATGGAAGGAGGTCTTGCTTGCAATGCAGAGATTTCTTGAGATTTTCTGTAGTCTTGTGCTTGCCCGATGCCAGTAGTCACATTCGAGAAATATTCTCTCGTTTCAAACAACGTTGCTACAGTCTTTGTGACAATTAAACGTGTGAAACACCATCACAAATTAGTCTACACAGCTGCATACAGTTTCAGGATCTTCTGGTTGAGATCCCCAGAAGAACCAGAGCACCGGCCGGCCGATAGATTCGAGTTTGACATGGGCGAACGTTGAAAACTTATTTTGGAAGAAGAGTACATAACACGCGCTCGGTAGCGACCCATCCTTCCGTAGCTTCCATCCATCCCATTGTTCCCTTTCGATCCAACAATGTGACGATCAGACCGTCAGTGATAACAATGGCATCTAGAAAAGGATTTGACAGGGAGATGGGGGTTGGAATCCACCGCTGTCAATGAAAATCTTCAAATGCAAAGTTCGTAGTTAACTGTCAGATATCGAATCGAGTCATCTAGTGATGAACTAGGAGAAACATGTATTATTTCCTGCGCCCAATTGTATGTCAAGTCAGCGTCAACTTAATTGAAGTTTTTTTTTTTCAAATGATGGCAGCAGCATCTTTAACCGAAGCCAGGCTAGCTATTTTCGTTCGGCACCACGTGCTGTTGGTTGGTTAACTTATTGTCACGGAAACGTAAAACCTGGGATTCAAATTTATTCTAACAAAAAAAAATGAGACAAAAATGTCCGCCAGTCAAAGAGCGAGAACTAATTGATTTTTTTTACTAGGACTAAATTCTTGCTGAACCTTCACTAGATAGTGACACTGCTATGTTTGACTCCCATTTCGCTCTTCCCCCCAAATTTTCCTTGCAACTTTGCCATTCATGTTTCTCTCCACCAGTACTAGCTCGTTTGGTCACCAACCTCAGGACTTACTGAAGCTAAAATCAGGCTACTTGGACTGTCTCCTTACGATCGCGCCACGTGTAAATCTGATAAATGTATACGTAAACAGTGATGTATTCAATTCTGGGGCCGGATTAATCTATGCATTCGGGAATTTTTATTGCCTCCCGTCCATGTGTCATCCACCGCATCTAGATTCGATGCTTACATCTCACCTGGAAAGGTCCGATTTAAATTTCTCAGTTTTGTTGGGGCTTCCAACCATTAAATTATCCAGTTCTGTCTGGAGTAGGAGTAGGTGACATGTACTTGTTCTTCAATTTCGTGTGTTTTATGAAATGATATCTTCTTCTATATAAGTATTAAAAAGGACAGAAGCAATTTACAAGATATGTTCATCAACACGTTGTTTCCAGGCTAAACCTTAAAGAACGTATTTCTCCTAACTTCACCGAGCGACGTTCAACTTTCACTGAACATACAGAGAATTGAATTTTGAAAGAGTGAAACAACTCGATTAAAAAAAAACTAGGGAATACTTACCTGTGTATCATCAGTGTATGTGTGCAAAGCTTTTCTCTTCAGAAACAAAAGGGTTCAGTGCGCATGAGATAAAGAAACGATACCAGCAACGTCCTTTTCAGGGGTCAAAATGTTAGACAGATGCTTCTTGGCAGATATTGATATTTTTTTCTCCCGTCAGATGTTCGGTGCATCTTCGTCCTCACGTACCTTTCCAACAAGAAGTACACTTCCGTGCATATCTCTTTCGTTTATTCTACATTTCATCTGTTGACAAGATATCAGGAGCAGTATAAAGTGGACTTATCTTTGATGTAGAAATTTGGTGAAACAATTTCTACCAAATTTCTAGCCAAGGTTTTTTCCCCACAGTGCTAGAAAACTTATCAAGGATGAGAAGATACACAATACTAATATCTTTGACTAGAAAAGTATAGAGCCTGATTGGCAAAAACTAGACTTCGAAGAAAACATGAGTAGAGAATAACAAGTTTACATGTGGAAAAACAATTCTTGATTTTCTCGCATCTCTCATCTACGGCATATTGTTTTACATATTTTCCCCCTCTAACTATAGTTTCCACTCTCGTTCCAAACTTGTGATACCATTGTACCCTAATCACTATATAAACTGGTTGTGTACTCAACCGCAACTTCTGGTCATCATCTAACTATGTCATTGCCCAGCTCCGTTGTCCGTCTTTGGGAAAATAATCTATTTATTGAAAAAACCAGTTCTATCGTAATTCTATTTTTTGACACAAGTTTTGCTTATTACCGCAAATAAGTTGCGGAAAAGTTCCACCAAGTAAGGGCGCTAGCTATGAGCAATGTTGCTACTATCACGTCCATCGTCATTCATCATCAACATCAAGCAATAGTACCACCAGGGTCAAGAACCTGTGAATCAGAAATCCAAATTAGTGGTAGACTCGTCCTAAAGCTCCGGAGAAGAAGTTATCTTCTCCTATAGAGTACTCTATAAAGTCCAAAGCAAAAAAGAGAGTTAATAATAAACTTTCTTTGACACAGTTTTTCGTTGTTCCATACTTGTAAACAATTATGTAAATTGCGCAAGGAAGCAAGAGGACATGCCTAACTAATTTAGTTCTAAAAACCATTGAACGATTGCTGAGTTTTCACTTAATCAATGAGGTCCATGTTCTTCGTCCCGGAGTGTGGCTAAGGTTCCCTCAGACTTACCAAAGACCAGATAGTATAGTTTTCAAAAAACAAAAATGCTACAGAGCCGACTGTTTTATCCGACTGCCGTGCGACTTTGATTGATCGACGCACATAAATCACTGAGTCTACCTTCCATGTCTCCTCGAACCACTTGATTTAGCCAGTCGGAAGTGAGTCGGGCATAGCAGTCGGCTCTATAGCATCGTTCTTTAAAAAAAAAAAAAGAAAGAAAAAGACCTACTAGTAGATAATATAAACCCCTTTGCTTTCATATCAGGGCCCACAATTATGACGTCTTTCTCTTCGCACCGTGATCAGGATTTCCGTCTACGTGTATAAACCGCGGCTCGCAGTCATAAAAGCGAAACCAAAAAGAGTGAATGATTCGGGTCGGAAAGGCGCTAAATTCGGCAAAACGTACAACCACGTATCAGCTCCGTTTCGACAAGCAACCCCCTCCACGCGTCCCGTTCTTCCCAACGGCGGCACGCGATTTTCCACTCCCGGCTCACTCGCCTCGCCACCTCCCCGCAGCTACAAGAACGGAAGCTGCTTGCCCGCTTCCGCGCGCCGGATTCGGCAGGAAAAAAAGGGTAAAGGCAGAGTGGTTTGGAATCCAAATCCGTAGGGGCGAGCAGCGGAACGCGGAGCCCACGGCATCCCTATCTCGAGTTCCCCTCTTGGCTCTCGCTCGCGTGGTTGGTTGGTTGCCCATCTCCGCCAAAGGCCTCGCCCTTCTTTGCTTGTCGTGGCGCTATCGTACGCGGCCAGCGAGGAAAGTTACCGCTCGGTTTCGTTTCGTACACGCGGCGAGCGAGCGAGCGAGCTTTGGGCGAGGTGGTTCTTGAGGGGAACCTACTAGAAGGGGAGTAGTGTGGAGTGTGCTTTGCGTTGCTTGTCCTGGTTGGTTGCCATCCCGCTCGCTCGCTACCGGCCAAGGCGACAGGCAAATCTTGGCCTTGGGCGCGCCGCCGCGATACGATTCGCCCTTGTTTCCTTGCGGAGATTGGACGAGGTTTGCAGCCATGGAGGCAGCAGGCGAGGCGCATTGAGGCGCGCGTGCGGGCGGCGGGGTGGAGCCCGCGGCGGCGGCGCACGGGAAGGTGAGTGAGCTTGCTCATAGCTCGGGCAAAGATCCGAGCTTTCCTCTGTTGATGTGGCCCTAACTGATTGCCTGAGCGTGCGCAGAGGCGCGGGGAGTCGTGGCGCGCGACGTGGCCACGTCGCCGCTCTACGTCTACAAGAGCGCCTTCGCCGGCAACGACATCCAGCACTCGGCGGGCAACGAGGAGATCTACGGCGTGCTCTCCTTCGTCTTCTGGACGCTGACCCTCATCACCCTCGTCAAGTACGTGCTCATCGTGCTCCGCGCGGACGACGGAGGTGAGGGCGGCACTTTCGCGCTCTACTCTCTAATCTGCCGCCACGTCCGCGCCGGTCTCCTGCCCGGCGGCGGCACCAGGGATGAGCTCATGGAGGAAGACAAGGCCACGGGGCGTCGCGGCGAGCGGCCCGTGTCCAGGGTCAGGGCGGTACTGGAGAAATACAGAGTTCTGCAGAGGCTTCTGCTGCTGTTCGCGCTGCTTGGGACGTGTATGGTCATCGGCGATGGCGTGCTCACACCTGCAGTCTCTGGTTTGACTGCTCACTCCCATCAATTTTTTGGGTGATTGGTCTCCATAGCATTGTGTTTGTTTCTGATGCGAGTCATGTGTTTTGTTGCTTCTTTTGCAGTGTTCTCTGCTGTATCAGGGCTCGAGTTGTCTATGGAAAAGGAGCATCACAAATGTAGGTTAATTCCTTGCTTTATTTGCACGTATTGCTATATTGGTAGAGTCATACTATCTGATTGTGCCAGTTTTAGCCAACTTAAGAGTTCAAAACCATCCAGGGTACTATGTTTATGAGATTCTTACTGCAACTTATTTTTGTGCAGATATAGAACTTCCTGTGGCGTGTGCCATACTTGTATGCTTGTTCGCGCTGCAACACTATGGTACACACAAAGTTGGGTTCCTCTTTGCGCCAATTGTCTGCATTTGGCTTATCTGCATAAGCGCGATAGGGGCCTATAATATTGCTCGTTGGAATCACCATGTGTATCGTGCACTGTCACCATATTACATGTATCAATTTCTGAAGAAAACTCAAACTGGCGGCTGGATGTCACTGGGAGGAATCCTTCTTTGTGTAACAGGTATAAATAAGCAAGGGAGCAGTTTACTACTGTTTGATTATGACTTTACTTGAATTGCAATGAGCAAAAGTCTGAGATGTAAATTATCGAATCTTGTATCTTGTAGGTTCTGAAGCTATGTATGCTGACCTTGGACATTTCTCACAATCATCGATTCAGGTATGGTGACCTCGGACATTTCTCATAATCAACAGATGTTCACCATTGTGTTTACACTGTTCAGTCTTAATTTTTATCCCAGCTTAATTCAATTTTGTAGTTCTGATATTTTAATATATTTATTCTCCGAACAAACTCATATCTCGTTTAACTCAATGTTTCCTGTACAGTAAAATTAACAAGATAGTTTATTGCTTGACACCAGTAAAAGCTCATTTCATGTCATTTACATATCTATGCCACGATCTATGATTTCTGTCTAATTTTTTGAAATTTTGAACACTCTAAGAGTTATGCATATTATTCTTATTTTCCATAATTTTAAACTCTTTTTCATGCACATGTGATTGTAGTGAGTCACTTCCTTCTTCTGAAAGCACCTGCCGCTTGGTGAAAATATTACATGCAAACAACTACTGAATTGCTGATCTCTTCAAATGTCAACTAATTAACTGCACCCCATGCTGTTTGAAGCTGTGTTGAGAAGTTTAGATTATTATTCTTTCCTTGTGAGATAGTTAGTGATATTATTTACTTTCCCAGCATAATAAGTGTCACCTATTTATTGCCCTGCACGTGCAACCATATTCTGTGCTTGCATACTCTATATCCTTCCATATGCATCCTGCAACGATCTTTGTATCTTGACTGTTTCACTTCCGCTCTTAAAATTAGTGCGAGCTTTGGTCCTTGTTCAGCTTCTTGATTTCTTTTATTTCCAACAGATTGCATTCATATCCGTGGTTTATCCAGCCCTTGTACTGGCTTATATGGGGCAAGCTGCCTTTATTTCACAACATCACAACTTTGAGAGTAGCTATCAGATTGGATTCTACGTGTCAGTACCAGGTACTTTCTTTCATTCATCTCTCCCCTTGTGAATATTATTAGTAAAATAATTGGTAAGTATGACACTCAAAAAAGATCTGCATGTTTCCAAGTGTTGACATATGCAACTCTGTTTTTCTAGAAACACTCAGATGGCCTGTTCTGGTGATTGCGATACTAGCAGCTGTGGTTGGGAGTCAAGCAATTATTACTGGGACCTTTTCAATTATCAAGCAGTGTTCTTCATTAAGTTGTTTCCCTGGTGTGAAGATTGTGCACACATCCTCCACAGTGCACGGTCAGATATACATACCAGAAGTCAATTGGTTGCTGATGATACTCTGCCTTGCTGTTACTATTGGATTCAGAGACACAAAGCACTTGGCGAATGCACAAGGTACAAAATACCACATTTATATAGATCTTTCCTAACTAACAATCATAGCTATTTTCCGTACTTCTTTCACACTTTTGAAGTGAATCTGACATCTAATTGTTATGGTTTTACCCCAACTTCTTAATACAGGGTTGGCAGTTATAACCGTTATGCTTGTCACCACTTGCTTAATGTCGCTGGTTATTGTGCTTTGCTGGAACAAGAGTATCTTCCTTGCCTTTGGTTTCCTGATTTTCTTTGGCACAATCGAAGTACTCTACTTCTCAGCCTCCCTTGTCAAGTTTCACGAAGGTGCTTGGGTCCCTATTACCCTTTCCTTCATATTTATGATAGTCATGTGTGTGTGGCACTACGGCACTATAAAGAAGTACGAGTTCGATGTGCAAAACAAGGTTTCGGTAAACTGGCTCTTAAATCTTGGTCCTTCATTGGGCATCGTTCGCGTTCGGGGCATTGGGCTGATACATACAGAACTCATGTCTGGAATCCCAGCCATTTTCTCCCATTTTGTCACCAATCTGCCTGCTTTTCACCAGGTACCTTATCACACTCTCCCTATTTAGAGTGCATCATTACATACTCATGAACATATCTGGCAACTTCGCTTTACAGTTTGTCTAAATGCATCACTTAGAAATCTAAGTCACATCACTGCACCAGTCGATTTGTGGATCTAATTGTAGAATCATCACATATTGTCGTTTTTATATTGTAGAATCCTCACATATTGTCGTTTTTAATCAGGTACTGGTCTTCCTTTGTGTTAAATCAGTTCCAGTGCCACATGTCCAACCTGAAGAGCGTTTTTTGGTGGGTCGCATTGGTCCTAAAGAGTACAGACTATACAGGGTCATTGTTAGATATGGGTACCGAGATGTGCAGAAGGATGACCTAGAGTTTGAGAAGGAGCTAGTCAGCAGCATTGCAGAGTTCATCCGCAGTAGCGGAGAATACGACAAGAATGGCTTTGTGGACGACACAGAGAAGTCCCATGAGAGACTATCTCCCATCAGTACCGGGATTCCGTTTTGGGAAGAGGATGGGGAACTTGATGTACCACTGTCGCCTCATAAGCGGGTAGACCCATACAATGCAGCACCAAAGCAAAAGAAAACGAGGTTTGTGATACCAAAGAGTGCCCAGGTGGACATTGAGGTGCGCCGCGAGCTGCAGGAGCTCATGGATGCGAGGGAGGCAGGCATGTCCTTCATCCTGGGGCACTCATACATGAAGGCAAAGAGTGGGTCGAGTTTCATAAAGCGACTCGCGATAAACTTCTGCTACGAGTTCTTGAGAAAGAACAGCCGCGGCCCTGCATACGCTGCTAACATACCTCATGCCTCCACCCTGGAGGTGGGAATGGTCTACCAGGTCTGATAGCAGCTGTATAAAGGTAGATGAGATGATGTTTCTCCATCTGTATATACTCCCTTGTTGCCGATACCGTTAACACAATGACAGAAGTAGAGACCCTGGAGCACAGCACGGGCTAACAAACAGCTGCAGATCTTTGGAGAGACCAACCGGAAGTGTGCATTTTTGTCTGTGAAGCCTTTTGTTGTGCTGGTCTATGTTTTGTTTTGTTTTCTGATACGTTTTCTGTTATTGTTCAGTGTACTTATGAAGCTGTAATTGTAAGTCTGTAAGGGTGACTAGCAAATAGCATTTTTGATGTTCAGCAAACTTTTGTATTTTGTTAACGTCCGTGGTGCAGACTGTACAGACCAGCATCACATTAAGTCGCCAATCTGATTTAGCATCAGGCATGCTGTATGCTTCTTGGGCCTAGCTTGTTTTGGGCCAATGGACTTCTGTGAAGAATGGGGCAGACAAAAAGGTCCAGTAATCTTTGTTTCTGGGGCGCCGACGCCCCCAACAAACTGTACGAGAATCACGTGGCAATCATCTCCAGTGCACAAAACACTCACCTCTGCAGTGTGCCAGTGTGGTCTCTTTGCGGCTCACGTTTAGCAGCCTTATGCTCATTTGGGCCCCGGATCCAGCACCTTTTGGTTCCCTCGTGCACATGCCCTTTCTTTGTCATCACGAAGTGAAAACTCAAAGCTTGATGATCGATTATCATCATGCTCAGTTTCTGGGCTAATCCTCCAGTGGGGGAAAATTTGAAATCTTTCGAATTTGGCAAGACCAGTCCAGTTCGCAGGAAAACTCACCGCGTTCAAGACGAAACCCTCGCGTGTCACCTTGCAAGCAGCAGTTTTAACAGGCTTTCTCAGTGCGGATGAGCTGGAAATGTTCCATCGTGGACGGGTCCTGCACCTTCCTATCCTCTTTTCTGCATCTTCCTATGGAAATCCGCACCTGGCTGGTTAGATCCAGCATCTGAATCGGCAGCAGCAAACCGTGCACAACGGCTGCCGGGCTACGGTAACTACACGGTAATTTTCCCTTTTTCAGAAAGCAAACAATATCAAGTTCTCTCTTTTCCCTCAGAGTTTAAGCCCTTTGTGCCCATGATTCAATCTTGATTGTTAATCGAGTGATCCAACTGAATCGGCTCTTCGAATGTCTAGGTGACCGACACTCCTTTTCCCTCGGCAGATTTTTCTGTCGCAATGTATGAGGTAATAGTAGAATTGCACGAGGAAAGAGTGAGTGGTCTTTTGACCTTTAGCTTAACACTTTGGAACCTTTCCAGGCTCGGCCCTTTCGTCGCTACGGCAACGACACTGGGGGAGATAAAGGTGGCGGACCAGACATCTTCCGCCACGCCGGAACAAGAGCACCTCACATGGCGCCCGCCCGTGGATGGATCGGAGGAGGAGGTGGGCGCTCCGCGTTGCGTCTGAAAGGACGGGCAAGTGCCATGTAAAGCAAAGCAAAGCGGAGAGGCTTGCTCGTCGTGCTCGTCGCCATCGCACGGAGAGAGGAGTGAAGCAGCCGGCCAGCGATGCATTGCATGGTCCGCCATGACGAGAGAGATCCGAAGACGAGACCTCCCTCGTTGGTCGTCATGGTGCACGGACCAGTGTGCATGTGAGCTCGATTCCGGCTCGTGTGCTCGTCCCACGGCTCTGCTTTCGTGCGTGGCGCCCAGTAGTACATCTAGAACGTTCGGCGAAGAATCTCTATGTTTTTCAGTGGAACACGCCCAATTGCACTTCTCAATAGTACCAATGGTACAGTACAAGTAGTAACACTATCACGAGGTGACATTTCGTTTCCGGTTTTGTACGATAATACCTTTGGACATAGGGACACGCCCGGAAGCAGAAACCACTGCGGGCGCATCGGAGCGCGTGAACTGGTTGGCAAAAGATTAGGCACACGCATGGAACGTCCAAGATTTCTTGCTGCTTTTCCTGCTAGTACTCGATGTAACGTCCCCGAAAAACACTGCCCGGCAAAGCTAGGTGGTACGCAGCAAAACTGGAAAGTTGACGCTGGGAAAGGTGGTTTCAAGTTTTAAACATTCTTATACGAAGTTCAAACGAAAGATCTAACCATTCCTGGACAGTCCTGTTTGCAAGCTCCGTGCCTGTTTGCCGATTCATAGACGAGTGGCAACCGTGCATCTGCTCGCTCCTGTGATTACCCTTTTTTTTATTTGAGGGACGCTCCTGTGACAATTAGTGGCGCAGCATGTCTATCTCGGTCGAAGGAAATGCCCACGCGCAAGTGTAAATTCCAGTTTCTCCATTGTAGTAATAACATGGTACCGGAGCTTTCCAACATCGTACGCTCCTTAAAATATGTGCGTAACGGGTGATTAAAAAGTGAAGTAGCAGTACCATTTTTTTCTCGAAGTAGTGAGGTAGTAGTACTTGAGCAACGTTCCTGTTTGGGAATAAGAAACAACCCGCTTCAATCTTAAGCTACTTTCCAATTTTTTAACACACGACACTTTGTAGTTCGTACATTTATTTATCACAACAAGCACATTTATTATTTACTAGAGCGAAAAGAATGGCAGATTCCACCCCCCAGCCCAGCGAAATGGGCTGCGGTACTCAAAACCCGGGGTGACGAGTGAACGAACACCCTCTGCACGTGATCCTCGGCGCTCCACTCCGCAGCAGTCCACTCCTCGCTGGGGACCCGACCACCGTCACGCCTCCCTCCCTCTAAAACCCCACGAAATTGCAGCCGCAGCCGCAGCGAACAGCCCACCGCCACCTCCGCGCTTGTCTCTTTCCCCCCACTTGTTCAATCCCCCACCCGAAGCGCAAGAAAAGCTTGGATTCTTGGTGGTTTCCCCCACTCCCCGCCCTCGATCTGAGCGTTCTTCCTCTCCCCCTCGCTCCAGTCAGATGGCCGTCTGAATCTTCCACTGCCGCACGCTTCCCCCGCTTCTTGGGTCTCTCCAATGGCGGCCAAGGGAGGGAGCGAGAAGGGCCGCGTCTCGGTGGCGGCGCTGCTGGTGGCCGCGCTCCTCCTCGGCGCCCTCGGCCCCGCATCCGCGTCCTCGTATCCCCAAAGTGAGTGACCGACCGAGGGCTCTTGGTTCCGCCTTGGTTTCCGCGCGTTCTGACGGGTTGTTTCGTTGCCGTCGCAGGGGTGGTGAGCGGGTTCCTCTCCAATGCGGCGTCGTCGGTGGCCAAGCGGCTCTGGTCGCTCAAACCCACCACCAAGACAGGTGACTGGCCGCCCAAAATCATTTTTTCCTTTTTCCTGCCGCTTCTCCGGTTCTTGATTTGTCTCTCCTAAACACTATTACTTCGCTTGTGGTGATGGAGCAGCCAGCGGCTCCAAGTCGATGGTCAAGTACGAGGGCGGGTACACCGTCGAGACGGTCTTCGACGGCAGCAAGCTGGGGATCGAGCCCTACTCCGTGGAGGTCACCCAGGGCGGCGAGCTGCTCGTCATGGACTCCATGAACAGCAACATCTACCGGATGGCGCTGCCGCTGTCACGATGTGAGTTGCGCCCTTCCTTACTCCCTCCCAGCTAGTACCCCCCTCAATCCGGCATGTTTTGGTGTTTACTTCCCGTGGGGCTCTGCTAATTATATGCTGTGAGGTGTTTGGTGGCGTAGGTGGTGGGTTGGTCGGTGTCATGAATTCTGGTCTGCCGTACCTTTTCCCCTGATTGCGATGGGCTTGTTAGTTTGCACCTTGCAATGAAGCGTTTATAATGCCTTTGGGATGCTTACAATTGATTTTGCCAACTTGGTCGGTTCTAATTTTGTGTGGCGTGAACATTAGCAGTTTAAACTTGTAGAAATTGGGGCAATCGGTCAAAGAGATTTTAAGTGTTTCAATCCATTATTTGCCATTTTCGAATACTTGTTCTAGTAAATTCGGTCAGGGTGATGTAATAATTGTTTAACACTGAAAAGAACATCATGACATGTTGATATCCCGACTTTGATATGACCACTTTCCCTATACGGCTGTGCTGATTACCTGCAATCTCCATTTTCTGTTGCATCTTCTATAAGGCAGCCATTGGATTGGATGGTTACTCACTGAGCAGCTCATGATTTTGGGTTATGATGAATTTTTATGTTCCATCTTCTGAAAACGGACTTGAAACGATGCAGATAGCAGGCCGAAGCTTGTCGCTGGTTCCCCAGAAGGATTTCCCGGTCATGTTGATGGGAAGCTGCGAGAGGCGAGGATGAACCATCCAAAGGGATTTACAGTGGATGACAGGGGTAACATCTATGTGGCTGATGCCATGAACATGGCTATTAGAAAGATCAGTGATACAGGTAAGCTAAAATGTCTTGTGGTGTGGGGTAGATGCACATGGTTTTGTCTGTTCCTTAGCATCCTATGTTTACCTTTTGGTTTTTGCTGGTCATGTACTGCATGCATCTAGCACCTGTATCCAAAACTGCATTTGGACGGAGGACGCCTGCTAGAAAATGTGACCACTGCAGGATAGACTTGAGTGAAAATGCTTAAGAGTCTGATCTCTACGACTACATGGCATTGTGGCTAACACAGGAATTAATTTGAGCACTTAACTAGTGATTGCTAACTTTTTGCCCCCTTTTTGATTTCTCTTCTCTGAGATCTCGTCACTGAGTTTGTGTAAATGGCATAGAATTACCCATTGCCAAAATTTTATTCAGAGTAGAGCAGTGGCGGATTATAAAAAGGAAATAGAGAATAACACAACTGCACTATAGAACCCAGACTTAGCAATTCATCAAACATTATGAAATTCTAAAGCTGCATAGGAAAATTATTCACCGTAGTCTTTTTGTCTCTTTAGCCTGAATTTGTACCTGATATATCATATACGACTTGTTTCTAAAATTGTGACTTTGGCCTAATACTGTTGCAACACGAATAATTATATACTTGTCTTGAAATTAGTGTGAGGCTTGATCTTAAACGACTTTGATTTTAATTGTACACTCTCGTAAGTGGACAAAGCCTTGACATATTGTCTTCTGGTTTTCAGGTGTTACTACTATTGCTGGGGGGAAATCAGGCAGAGGAGGGCATGTTGATGGACCCAGTGATGAAGCCAAATTCTCTACTGATTTTGAAATTCGTTACATTGGCAGTAGCTGCTCCCTATTGGTGATCGATAGAGGAAATCAAGCAATTCGGGAGATTCAGCTCCACTTTGATGACTGTGTGTACCAGTACGAAGCTGGTTTTCCTCTGGGTATGTTATTTTTGCTCCATTTTCTGCTATTGTTTCAGTACCTGAACAGCCCACTGCTGGAATTTACTATTTGAACTTCCTTTTTGAGTTCTTTACTCTATGACAGAACTGATTAGGTTAACATTCCATGTCCACAGGAATAGCACTACTTCTTGCTGCCGCTTTCTTTGGCTACATGCTTGCATTGCTGCAACGACGGGTTTTAGGGATGGTATCAACTGAAGATGTAAGTATCAAGTGTTTTACACAGCCTTAATTTTTTGAGGAAAAAAAATCATGTACTGTCCCTGGCACTGCCAGATTTCAAGAATTAGCAAACAAGGTTAAGGCTACAGTGGACCACAAGTCTGCTGGAACCCAGCAGTGCCAGCACATGAATTAGTTGCCATCGGTCTTTTGTCTCTTCAGTACTAATGTCCATCGTCCATTGGCCTCATCCTGCCTGGGACAAAACATTATGTTTTTTTTGCAACTTAGCAAGAGCTGCCTGCTTATGTGAGCATTCTAAGTGGAACGGTTAAAAAATACATAGATCTGAAAGTTGTATGTGGCACTACTCGATGCAGTCACTTTAAATCAAAGTTGAAAGTTCTATATATCTAGACTAGTGTTATTTGAATTGCTCGATCCAAGTAAGATAACTAGGTTGCTTATGAACTTTGGGACTTCCTTGGATATCTAGTTGTTTAAAGTTTGTCAAATATCTATAAGAAGGATAACATAAGAAACAATAAAAAAATGCAGTACATGTTTAGTTTTAGTTTATCCTTGTTCTGATAGTTGTTTTTATATCATATATAAAAAATCACTACTGGTCCACACTTGATACTTGCATTCGTCGTATGGTTCATTGGTCTTGAACATTGTTTGAGTACATATTTTACCATGCAGGAGCAGCAACCTCAAAGTCCAGTAAAAGCTAACCTGTCAAGTATCCCGCCTCCGTACCAGAAGCCACTGAAGCCTTCCCTTCGTCCCCCGCTAATACCGAATGAGGAGGAGCCTGTGAAACAAGAAGATGAAGAGGGTTTCTTCTCGTCCATTGGAAAACTCATCGTGGGAGCAAAGTCATCAGTTGCCGAGGTGTTTGGTACGACATTCTCCAGAAAGAAACGCCTAAACCTTCATCATCAGATGCATGGTAGACCAAGCTCCTGGCCAGTGCAAGAAAGCTATGCCATCCCGCGCGACGAGACACCTCCACCATTGGATACAAGAACACCGACCCCTCGCAAGAACTACGCCTTCATGTCAAAGGAGCCGGAAAAGATCCACCACATCCGGCACGGCCGCCCTCATCAGTACAGTGGCTGGACGGGGACGGGAGAAGCACCTCAGCAGCCGCCGCCACCGCAGCAGCAGCAACAGCAGGCGCAGCAAGTGCATCACCAGCAGTACCTGCAACATCATCACAGGCAGTACTCCTCCGGACCACAGACCTTCTATGAGCCCAGCTGCGAGGCAACCAAGGAGATCGTCTTTGGAGCCGTGCAGGAGGGGGACATGAACCGCCGTGCCGTGGAAATCAACGCCGTGAACTACGGCGATTCGCCGTACGAGCAGAACGGGCTGAGGTACCGCAGCAGTTACATGGGCTACAACGGCAACAACCAGTAGAGGAAGATGAGCTGTTTCTCCAGTCAGTCACATGACTGGAAGATTTATTGCCTTCCATTCTAATGTTTTGCCGTTCCGTTGTACTGCCTGTAAGAAGAGAATAGCTAGTAGTAGAGAAATGAAGTACCGGTATTCTCCTCATCGACTTGTGCAACGGAGAAGCTGGGTTTTGGTAGAAGAGCGTCGTGATCGTGGTTCCTGGAACTCTTACTGACAGTGAGAGAGATATAATATACTCCGTATGTATGTAAGTGGAAAATGCGTTTTGACCTGATTGTCGCCGTGAATTCGCTCGCTATGGGCATGTATGATCTCCAGCTGTTGGAGAAACCACAAGGCACTGTGGTACAACATGTGCGGTGTCGTGACCCCTGGCATGTGTGGGAGGCAGGCTGGGACGCCGCGCGATTTGCTCATGTGATAGGCCGACCCTAAACTTGCTAGCATTGGACATTTTTTACTCCGTCGGTCACGTGGATCGTATATATGGCGATGATTTCGGCTTTTGAATGCGCCGCCCTGTCTGATCCATTGCTACGGCCTATTGGTCACAGGCTTCGCTGGATGGCACGGTGTCTGCCGGCCGAATTGCGACGACTAAATGCCGTGGAGCGCCATCGTCCGCGTCTTCCCGCGGCTGGGGTCGGGAGATGCGCGCCAATTTTTGGAACACTAGCAGTGCCGTTGCACCAACGTCGTCTGGCACGGCATGACACATGCTGCCGTGAAGCCGGCGGCCCCGGCGCCCGCCCCACGCG
>LAPY01000306.1:31039-43407 GCA_000970635.1 Eragrostis tef | reverse complement strand
GCGGCCGGGAGGAGGTGTGGGGCCAGGCGGCGGAGCGGAAGGGATGCGGCGAGCGGCTGCGGGAGGCGGGGGAGGCGGTGCGCGCCGCGGCCGCGGAGATGTGGGCGTTCGCGCGCAAGGACCCGCGGAAGCCGGTGTTCGCGGCGAAGGTGGCCGCGGCGCTCGCGTTCACCACGCTCCTCGTGTTCCTCCGCGAGCCCAGGGACATCGCGAGCCACTCCATCTGGGCCATACTCACCGTCGTCGTCGTCTTCGAGTTCAGCATCGGTACCTTGCTCTTCCTTTTCCTTGCCTTGCCTCTGGATCACTGCGCACCAGCACCTCTTTACTTTTCCTGCCTCATCCTCGCTGTCGCCATGAAAGTTCGGTGCATGGCGATGAATTTTTACCGCATTCTCTCCGCGAAGAAAATAAACATGCATTCTGATTCTGGGTTTGGCTAAATCGATTGAACGTGTATTGTTGCAAATATTTGGAGAAGAGCATGTCGACATGGCAAACAAACCTTAAAATATCGATCATTGCACTATAGACTTGTCAAAAAACTCAGATAACCTTTTCATCCCCTTTGGCAGCTTTGATAACCTATGTTGGATAGTAAATGTTTGTTTACATATTTCTTATGTATAAAAATACAATCCAAATCCTATATGATAATATGAATAACATTTGGTAAGGTCTTGTTACCATGCAGTATCACATGTATTCAATCTCTAACCCAGTTTCGTTTACACAGGTGCAACCTTGAGTAAAGGGATGAACAGAGGACTGGGAACTGTTACTGCAGGCGGGCTTGCTCTGGCAGTTGCCGAGTTGGCGGCACATGTGGGAAAATATAACATGCTGGTCATCATCACAAGCACTTTCGTTGTAGGTGAGTACTGGGAATTGCTGGTCATCCTGTATGTATTTTGACGTTTGAATGTATTTGATTCACTGCTCTTTTTTCTTATACTTTTTGATTGTCAGCATTCGGCGCAACCTTGACAAAGCTGCACCCAAAGATGAAACCGTACGAGTACGGACTTCGTGTGTTCCTGATTACCTTCTGCATTATTACTATCTCTGGATACAAAGCGGGGAAATTCACATCCATGGCCATAAGTAGATTTGTACTGATCGCAATCGGGGCTGCTATCAGTCTGAGTGTCAATATTGGACTATATCCAATTTGGGCAGGGGAGGATTTGCACAAGTTGGTGGCAAAGAACTTTTCTGGCGTCGCAAAGTCATTAGAAGGTAAAATCATCATGCATTGTTAAATGTTTCTGCGTTTTGCTCTGTTGGGAGGTCTTCCCAATTTCCCTTACCTCATGCCAAATCCACTTTTGCTCTGCATTCTAGGATGTGTTGATGGATACCTGAGATGCATGGAATATGAAAGGGTTCCATCAAAGATACTCACCTACCAAGCATCTGATGATGATCCTCTGTATAGTGGATGCAGGGCGGCTGTAGAGGCATCGGCACAAGAGGAAACTCTGGTATGGTTTGTTCTTTTTCCAAAATGCATAAACTCCGTAGGATTGGATTTAGGGTTATGTCTTCTGCTTGTAGTTAGGATTTGCTATCTGGGAGCCACCACATGGACCTTACAAGATGATGAAATATCCTGTTGATGGATATCTGAGATGCATGGAATATGAAAGGGTCCCATCAAAGATACTCACATACCAAGCATCTGATGATGATCCTCTGTATAGTGGATACAGGGCGGCTGTTGAGGCATCGGCACAAGAGGAAACGCTGGTATGGTTTGTTCTTTCTCCAAATGCAACACTTTGTAGGATTGGATTTCTTGAATTTTTAACAAGGGTGATGTCTTGTGCTTGTAGTTAGGATTTGCTATATGGGAGCCACCACATGGACCGTACAAGATGATGAAATATCCGTGGAGGAGCTACACCAAAGTTAGTGGTGCATTGAGGCATTGTTCCTTCGCAGTCATGGCATTGCACGGGTGTATACTTTCAGAGATTCAGGTTTGCGCATCTCAAATGAGCAGCAGATGAGACATCGAATTCTAGAGTTCCTTGTTAAGTTTCTGTTTCAAATTTCAGGCCCCACCCGAGAGCAGAAAGGTTTTTAGTGCTGAGTTGCATAGAGTAGGTCAAGAAGGAGCTAAAGTGTTACGCGAAATTGGGCATAAAGTCAAGACGATGACAAAATTGAGCTCTTCAAACATTCTTGCCGAAGTCCACCTTGCAACTGAAGAGCTGCAAAAAATGATTGATGAGAGATCCTATCTTCTCATCAATAGAGAACGATGGGAGGTCCCGCGGCGGGATGATGGGACTGAACAAACTCCTGACGGTGCCGGTGCAGCTGACAAAGAAAACAAGCACGAACTGCCCGAGCACACCGTTCTCAATCTTGAAGCAGCCCACGAGTCAAATAGTCTCGCATCAAACCCATTCCTCGGCAGATTCAAATCAGGATCAATGGCGAACGTGGCCCGCTAGACATTCATTCCATCCGAGCCTGCCGTTTGAAGTTGTGCAATCAAGAACATACGCGAGCGCGAGTGCCTTGTCACTGGCTACTTTTGCTTCTCTTCTCATTGAGTTTGTTGCCCGCCTCCAGAACCTCGTTGATGCATTTGAGGAGTTGAGTGAAAAGGCTAACTTCAAGGACCCTGTTGAGGAACCTTCTGCGGTCAGAAGGGAGCCTTGCGGGGTCTCAGTTAGAATACGCAAACTTCTTCGATTGTATTAGTGACTCAAGTGACGAGAGGCCTACCCAATTTTGTAAGCGAATGAGTAGCCAGATGTGTACATTAACCGACTTTGCTAGAAAATGTTCATAATGTAATTGGCACATAAAAATCCCTGAAGAGAAGAAAATCTATACTTCTATACAACAGAGACAAATACAACATACAATGGGTTTGACATAAGGTACATAACAGCAGCTTCTATTTTATATGTACCATACACTACATATTTTTATTTTGTCAGAGGAAGAAGGGAAATGCCTTTTGTGTTTGTGGCTTGGAGCAGTCTGAATTTGCCCACCCAATCTGCCTCCGTTGGTTGTCATACACAACTAACTTGCCACGCAGAGAAACATCTACATGGAACAATAGGAAAAGATCATTCAAATATGAAGATATATCAACTATATAGCAGGACATTTGAACAGGCTAAAGAATAAAAAGGCTCATCTGTACCTCCAATTATAATGGTTGACCCAAGATTGATCTCTGATCCATTAAGAAGCCCCAGACAGACATTTCCTTTATCCTGGAAAGAGTCCACCAAGAAAAAGCACATGAGCCCCAAAAAAATAGCATAGAACTCAGATTAGGACGTCGACCGATGATAGGAGACAGAAAATAATTTAGTAAGAATGCAAAGGAACTCACACTGATGATCAAGTAATCGTCAGGTGAAATAGTGAATGTTTTAGACATTACAAGCCATTTTTTCCCAAAATGAAGGTTCAAGGGCTTGAAGAACTGTTTGACATCTTCTAGATACCTGGAGAACAAAATACAGTTAGTAAAGTAAAGTGTTTCCGTTATGCTGAGCTACCTGCTGAACTTTCTCTGAAGAGGCACTCTGTTATGGTTCAATTATTGTACCTAACGTGAAAATCAGCTTTCCAGCATAAAGGTAATGTCCGATCTGAGCTATCTTCGACAAAACCTGGGAACGCATATTTGATCTGTGAACCAAAAGAAAGTTAGCAAGATGATACTGAAGTATTGATCCTTATTATGACCAATTGTTAGCAGTACTTAGCCCTGAAAAAAAAATTGTTAGCAGTACTCACAGCAGCAATAAGGTTTTCGTATATTTCATTTGGGAGGTATGTATATGAGCTTCCACTGTCAAAAATGACTTGAACTGAGTTTCCTGTCTCTTCGCGAGCACTGAGCTGCTGATCTCCATATTTCACATTCTGGACCTCTGTGTGATACAAGTTACTGGAATTTGAGATAAATAAACAGGTCATGACAGAGATTGGAAGGGAAATGGTGGACAATGGACAATGGCAATATACATGTCAAAAAAAAGAACAAATAAAGATGATAAGACTTACTCTGGACCACTTCGAATAGAAGTCCATGTCATTCCCCATCTAGGTACATAATCATCACCCAGAAACATATATCCTCCACCACCCTTCTCTCTAGTGATACAATGACCAAAAACGTTGGATATAAGACCTTGGTTAGCCAGCTGACTGGGAAGGCTTATCGCTGCGCTGCTAAGTCCAAGGATCCCATCAGTCTTTGCTGGTGAGGACAAAAGCTGGCCTTGCTGGTCATATGCACACCTAGATATATTTACAGCAAACAGTTAGATTACCATATATCATGTTTTAAAATCATTCATGTACCAGATATCTGCATCTGAAACGTTTGAATACCCAAACACAAAGTCTAACTTTTCCCTTCCACCATTGGTCGCTATTAGTTGCATATCGTCCCTTGCAAGCACACCCATTGAGGAGCTTTGGTCTGCGTATTCAATCTCATAGTCACACTGTTTGCAGGTCTCACAGTAGTTCTGGTTACCTTGCAACTCTTGGCATAACGAATCCTTAGGAGGGACTATCTTTTCTTTCGCTGGCTTGTATAAAGGATGAGGTCCCTGAAATTATGAGATACATGTTCATCAGAAACCATTGCAACAAAGTTGACAGACAATGAGGCTAATTGCAAATGAGTGTAACGGTATTCCCATTGGTTTTTAGTGACGAGATATCCAAAGTTGTGAATGGATATCCCAGTGCAGCTTAGGAACCGCAGGTTACTAGAATTAGAAAGAAGATATCTGATGTTTGATTCCATACTTTTGCGCAGTTCGTACATGGTGCATCACATTGAACCCATGTCAAGTCACTTCCAGTATCAACATCAAGAAAATATGGTCTTGGAGGATTGCCCACAAAGATAGATGTATAGTACTGGCTGCAGTTTGCATAAGACAGTATTAGATTCAACAGAACATGAATGGCATGTCACATATTACTACATTAGCATCACTTGAAAATTGTCAACTTAAGTACTAGTAATACATGTACAGACACACCAATTAGAGTACACATAGCAGTATGCTAAAGATGATAGCTTCTGAAAACAGAAGTGTTTTGGGGTACTCGGACCCCATTAGCAGTAAGCACACAGGCCAACTGCTTTATGGATACTACTAAACCTGAGTTCAGTGTTACTGTTAACTAATCCAGTAGAACCTACCTAAATCCAACTACATCTGTACCCAATTTTGGACATAAGAACCTTCAGTGGGTTCGGTTCCATGAGTCCTCTAATATCAAAATTCTCCCCAAATTGGGTCCATGTAACACAGTCATACTGCAGTTAATCACCATAAGCACCATTGTTTCTCCGAACTAACCTATCCACTGAACCGAACAATAATGGAGCAAAATTTAGACTCAAATCAGATCGAACCCATCGGGGAAGACATTGCCCTTGATCGGGAGCAAAGCGGTCGAATTCGTGGCCGCCTTCTTGACCTCCATCTTGTTCCTCGCCTTCCGCCCGCCGCCGTCGTCGACCCTCCTAGCGGCGAGCTTGACGTCCCCGAACTCCCGCAGCGAGCGTCCCTGCCGCGCCTTTGGGTACAGCGGCAGCAGGAACGACCTGGTCTCGTTCCTCTGTGCCTCCTCCTGCTCCATCCCCAGGAACTGCACCACGAGCGCCATGGCCCCCACCCGCCGCAAGGAGAGAGCCCGCCTCGACCGCCTGACCCCAGCCACCGCAGGGTACCCCATCACCGGCTCCGGAGGCGGGGGCGGGGCAGCGGGATCATCGGAGTAGGTGAAGGCGGTGATGGTCTTGCCCTTGTCGGGCTGGTCCGGGGGAGGGAGGGGAGGCGGTGGAGCCATCTCCGGCGAGATCCCGGCGGCGCTCCGGGGAGGCGGGGTCAGAGGAGGCGGCGAGGGCGAGCCATGGGAAGGGGAGTGAAGACGGAAAACCGGGGCCGGGGAAACAAGGGAGATGATGGTAGTGGGGTCGGGTTGGGGGTGGTTTCGGCTCGGTTCACTGTGATTGGATAGTTGACCTTTGACTTTCAAGATGAAGGGGTAGAACTGGAATTGTTTTTACGGATTGTTATATGCAAAATTTTGGGGAAAAAAAATGTTATCGACGCGGATAGGCTTACGCATGACGCTAACCTTTTGTTGAAATTTCATGAATGGGCTAATGAGTGGTTAGCTTCGCATTGTTATTGGAAGTCTCCAGGAAACGAGCTTTCCTTTGCTCTTATCTGCTTTGTACACGGCAACATGGGATGAAAAGTCAGTAGTAGCATACTGGCATCTGGTTTGTTGCTACAGGCTTCAGAAAAGGCATACGATACATGCAAAAAAAAGGCATACGATATGAATGGACTATTCATGTCATACGTGTATTTTGCAACTAATTTCACTATTCATTGTTGCGCACACCTCAATTATTACAATAATGAAAAAATGTGTTCCGGTAAAGAAAACGCTGTGAAGATCATCAGCAATTTGACAGTTACCTCCCCATGCCCATTGGGCTGACACGCTTGCAGCCCACAACCATCCGAGGCCGCAGATATTTCTTCCACGGCCCGCAAATGATCGTCTTCCTCCTAAGCCACTCCCGCGAGCTTGAGAGTAACCTCGCTCTGGCTCCCTACCATCAGTTACACGCCGCCGCGCCGGCCATGGATGCGGTGCTGACCCCCCTCCTCCTCGGAGGCGGCCTCTCCGCCTCTACATACGCCGCGACCCGAACCGTCTCGACCCACTACCCCTCGCCGTTCGCCGTCCCCTCAACCGCGCGCCAGCGGAGCCGGCGCCGTTTCCCGCTCCTCGCAACTGCTGCCGAGTCACCTTCCGCGCCACTAGCAGCTGATTCTTCTGCGATCCACTCGCGTTTCTCCAGGTGGGTGGTGGTGATGGATAGGCCTCCCGGGGCCGCGGGAGGCAACGGGGTGTCCCGCGCGGAGGCCGTTGATTACTACGCCGCTACATTGGCTGGGGTCCTGGGAAGGTGAGTAGTTTGGCATCATTTGCAGAACATGAGAATGAATTCGGTAGTTTGATTATCGTGTTGTGACTTGTGAGTGATGTGTGCAGTGAGGAGGAGGCGCAGATGCGGATGTACGATGCTTCGTGGGATGGGCGTTACGAATTTCGCTGCGAGATCGACGAGGAAGGTGGAGCCATCTCCGGCGTGATCCCGGCGGCGCTCCGGGGAGGCGGGGTCAGAGGAGGCGGCGAGGGCGAGCCATGGGAAGGGGAGTGAAGACGGAAAACCGGGGCCGGGGAAACAAGGGAGATGATGGTAGTGGGGTCGGGTTGGGGGTGGTTTCGGCTCGGTTCACTGTGATTGGATAGTTGACCTTTGACTTTCAAGATGAAGGGGTAGAACTGGAATTGTTTTTACGGATTGTTATATGCAAAATTTTGGGGAAAAAAAATGTTATCGACGCGGATAGGCTTACGCATGACGCTAACCTTTTGTTGAAATTTCATGAATGGGCTAATGAGTGGTTAGCTTCGCATTGTTATTGGAAGTCTCCAGGAAACGAGCTTTCCTTTGCTCTTATCTGCTTTGTACACGGCAACATGGGATGAAAAGTCAGTAGTAGCATACTGGCATCTGGTTTGTTGCTACAGGCTTCAGAAAAGGCATACGATACATGCAAAAAAAAGGCATACGATATGAATGGACTATTCATGTCATACGTGTATTTTGCAACTAATTTCACTATTCATTGTTGCGCACACCTCAATTATTACAATAATGAAAAAATGTGTTCCGGTAAAGAAAACGCTGTGAAGATCATCAGCAATTTGACAGTTACCTCCCCATGCCCATTGGGCTGACACGCTTGCAGCCCACAACCATCCGAGGCCGCAGATATTTCTTCCACGGCCCGCAAATGATCGTCTTCCTCCTAAGCCACTCCCGCGAGCTTGAGAGTAACCTCGCTCTGGCTCCCTACCATCAGTTACACGCCGCCGCGCCGGCCATGGATGCGGTGCTGACCCCCCTCCTCCTCGGAGGCGGCCTCTCCGCCTCTACATACGCCGCGACCCGAACCGTCTCGACCCACTACCCCTCGCCGTTCGCCGTCCCCTCAACCGCGCGCCAGCGGAGCCGGCGCCGTTTCCCGCTCCTCGCAACTGCTGCCGAGTCACCTTCCGCGCCACTAGCAGCTGATTCTTCTGCGATCCACTCGCGTTTCTCCAGGTGGGTGGTGGTGATGGATAGGCCTCCCGGGGCCGCGGGAGGCAACGGGGTGTCCCGCGCGGAGGCCGTTGATTACTACGCCGCTACATTGGCTGGGGTCCTGGGAAGGTGAGTAGTTTGGCATCATTTGCAGAACATGAGAATGAATTCGGTAGTTTGATTATCGTGTTGTGACTTGTGAGTGATGTGTGCAGTGAGGAGGAGGCGCAGATGCGGATGTACGATGCTTCGTGGGATGGGCGTTACGAATTTCGCTGCGAGATCGACGAGGAAGCGTCGAGGGAGCTTGCAAGTACGTTATTGAATCTCAGATTGAAGTGAGTTAGCAAAAATTGTGTTGTGTGTGGTGCTTATTGTATGAGAAACAATTCGAATTCACGCGTCACATAGACATAGTACTATATGTTAACCTTAGGTCCTTAGCGCTGTCCATTTTCATGCGAACCTGTGTTTACAATCTAGCTTGCAGTGTGAGAGATGTGGAAGCTGAGAATAATTATACAAATTATTTATGGCCGTTGTTTTGTTATCATGCCATTATCTGAATAATTCCAATTTCACATGTCTGCTCTTATTCAGACTCAGGTATACATTGGGAAAGTTTCTGTAGTATGCGTAGTGCTAGATGCTTAGTTTTTATTATGATACAAATTCGAAGCTTCCCACAGTTTTGATGTGCCAAGGTACATCTCGATAAGTTTGGTAGCTTAGAAATTGCACCAAATGTTGGACCGATTTTGATGCTGCACTTGAAAATTAGCACCCCTGATTAACATGCGGAAAGTATTTGAAGAGATATGCTTGAAAGTCGAGACTCACCTGTTTGCTTCTTATGGCTCTTCTCAACTAACAGAGATGCATGGAGTATTGTCTGTGCGGCCAGATATGGACGATGAATCAGCGAAGTATAGCCACAACTCGAGCCTCAAAACATCAAACTTTGTAGGCATCGCTGATGGTGCTTCTGTTCCATCTTCAAGTGGTAAAAATGAGTTTTGGATTGTGCGAATGGAGAAACCTGGAGTTGAAGTCGTGACAAAGGCGCAAATGGTGGACCACTATACCCAAATCCTTACGAAAGTGTTGGGGAAGTATGACATTTCACCAGTAACCTAGTTACTACTTTGCTACCTGTCTACCCTGTAAGTGATAAGATTATTGTTTCTTTTCAATTTTCTAGTGAAATGGACGCCCAAGTTAGCATATATCACATTTCATGGGAGAGGGATTACTGTTTCTGTTGTCATATTGATGAAGATTGCGCAAAGGAGTTAGCTGGTGAGCAACTTGCGCAATGATACCCTGCACAGAAAATTATATCAATTTATTTCCTATATTTGGCTACATAGTCTATTATACTTTGCGTACCAGATATTCCTGGAGTGTTATCTGTTCGACCAGATGCAAATTTTGGATCAGACAACAAAGATTACAAAGGTTCTCACTGATCCCTCCTACTGATGATAGATCCTCATTCATTTCTTTCCATCATTATCCTAAACTCTGTTATATTGTTCTGAAGGAGATTAAATCTCTATCCTAATTTTTCGTTCTTGCCAGTTCTATGCATTGTTCATCGACTCTCACCCATTACTTTTTTACGGCACCTTGTTACTCTGTACTAGATATCATAGAAATGGTTTAGAACATTGGATTAGCGACCATAAATCAAAACCTTTTGAACTTTTTATGAAACCAGAACTTCACATTTCTTTTAAGCACTAAGGTTCCAATATTTTTTGGTATGACCCTGTTGTTTCTGTTACACTTTGTACCCTTACTAGAAACGTTCCTAGTAAGTCTACTACACCTTACAGCTTTGAGTGTTCATGCCATTAAGTGGGCACATAATTAACAAGATTGTAAACGTTGTTGATGATCCCAGGTGATGATAGATTAGCATCATCAGAAGGGACTGAGGTGGCTGATGTTAAGACAAAAAGGCTCTTTGTTACTGGTAAACTACCTTGCATGTATTTCAGCACATTTGTTTGTTCATCCATTATTTATGTGCCCTTTATGCCTAGCTTAGGATATTGAGTCAAGTTTAATTATATGCTCTACTGGATAGCTGAGGTTTAGCAAATGTTGCCTGCTTGAGAAAGACCCGCTCAGAACTATTGGTTAGGTACAGGACAGAAATAGGATGGAACAAGCTAGTCTACATCAGAGAATATGACATGCAAATAGCCTTCTATAGCAAGTATAAGATATGTTTTTTTAGATCAGATCCATTTTGATCTTGCTGTTCACATTTTGTTTATCTACTATTCATGGCAGGGCTCTCATTTTATACATCTGAGAAAACTTTACGGGCAGCCTTTGAACCTTTCGGTGAGCTGGTTGAAGGTTTGTGATTGTAGGGAGTTGTACCCATTCACTCATTTCCTTGCATTGGAGATATCGATTCATTGAACTACTTTTTTATTACAGTGAAGATAATAATGGACAAGATATCAAAAAGATCAAAAGGGTATGCGTTCATAGAATACACTACTGAAGAAGCTGGAGGTGCAGCTTTAAAAGCAATGAATGGACAGGTGGGCGATAAAATCCGTTTTGCTGGTACTAGCGTTGTTCGAGCTGACGAATATCCATACAACTCATGAAACTCACGCTTGTGCGTTTATGTGCAGATAATAAACGGCTGGATGATAGTTGTTGATGTTGCTAAAACCAGATCGAGAGACAGTCAGTCAGGTGGACCTAATCAAACATTTCGACCAACATATCGTAGTAGATGATTGTATAACACACAGAACTCCACAGTTGTAGAGTAGAGTCAGATAGGCGACCAGTAGTTGGGGCGTTTCAATCTGCCTTGTCCGATTGTACTTTAGTGTCCGCTAATTGCTGGAGGATGCTCCCAGCAAAATATGTAACTGCGGCTTGAGACTCCAATTACTAACATCTACTAAATCAATTTGCTCTTGTGCATATGAGTTTGAATCGATATTTTACATGATCAAATTCTAAATTAACAAATGAAACGCTCTTCCTCCAAAGAAAATGGTTATACTATAGAAGAAGCAAAAAATCTATGATCACAATTCAGATAGAGCGAATACATCAGTCACATGCGAATAATGTCAAATTAGGCATCAAATCTTCTAACATCTGATAGATACTCTCGCTCTCCGTATGCAGCTTATCTGCCGTGCCAAAGGATTGTACATTCCCATCTACCTCGATCCAGCTGAGCCCAGGTTTCTTGGTTACTCCATGCTCCTCCATGCTCCTCCTCGTCCTCTTCAAGTCATCCCACTGTTTAGCTCCCGCATAAGTGTTCGACAACAACACGTACGAACTGCCATGGCTTGGTTTTGCGTCTGCCAGCTTCCTAGCAGCCAGCTCTGCCATCTCGACATTGCCATGGCTCCGGCAGGCTGCTAGCAGTGAGCTCCAGATTACAAAACCCGGATTTTCTGGTAGATTGCTGGCAATATTGAAGGCCTGTTTCAACAACCCAGCACGACCAAGAAGATCAACCAAACAGCCGTAGTGTTGGATTGTCGGCCTGATGCCCATGCTCCTCATCAGGTTGAAGTACTTGAAACCTTCTTCAACAAGCCCGCCATGGCTGCAAGCATTCAAGACAGCCACAAAGGTGACACCAGTAGGCTCAATGCCCAACTGCCTCATCTCATCGAACAATCTCAATGCCATCTCTGGGTGACCATGTGCTGCGAAACCCCCAATCACAGAGGTCCAGTGCTCCACATTCTTGTTGCTGACGCTTGAGAAGCAATTGTGTGCAGCAGCCATGCTACCACACCTTGTGTACATGATGATCAGTGCAACACCAAGAGCACCATCCATTGAGAACTGCCGCCGGATAACATAGCCATGCGCGCTCCTCCCAAGTCCAAGCAGACCGATATCACGAACCGCTGATATGAAGCCGACCATTGTGGCCTCATCTGGCGCCAAACCATGAATCACAGTCATCTCGACAAACAAATCCACTGCCTCCTGCGCCCATCCATGCCTCCCAAAACCAGCTATTACGGTGTTCCAAGATACCACGTTTCGCTCCGGCATTTCCACAAACACTTCCCATGCAGCATCCAAGTCGCCGGCTCTGACAAACCCGTCAAGGAGCACGTTCCAGGAGACCACGGTCCTCTCCGGCATTTCATCGAATACCTTCCGCGCGTCACCGACGCGG